>SNQJ01S0042941.1:169778-189383 GCA_010110895.2 Picea sitchensis | reverse complement strand
AAATACCCCTGGGGCGTTTGTCAGTCCAAATGGTAAAACAATAAACTCGTAATGTCCAAAACTTGTCTTAAAGATAGTCTTAGGGACATCATCCTCCTTGATCCGTAATTGGTGATACCCTAATCACAAATAGATCTTTGAGAACACTGTCACGCCCTTCATTTGATCGAATAGATCATCAATCCTTGGCAATGGATATTGATTCTTGATCGTGGTCTTGTTCAATTGAAGGTAGTCAATGCAGAGCCTCCATGACCCATCCTTCTTTCATATGAAAATAACAGGCACACCCCATGGTGACACACTTGGACATATCAGTCCCAGGTCCAACAATTCCTTCAGTTGCATTCTCAATTCTTGTAACTCCAGGGTTGACATCTGATAAGGCATTCTAGATATCGGTTCAGTTCCCGGTTTTAGGTCTATAGTAAACTCCAATTCCCTCTCCGGTGGAATCCCAAGTAAATCCTCTGGAAATACGTCCGCAAAATCTCTTACCACTGGAAGGTGTTCTAAACTTCTGCTATTCCCTTCTTATTTAACGCAAGGATCGCATAAATCTTGCACCCCTTGCACATTCTCTTCTGTAGTTGTAAGGAAGAGATGAACCTCAGGGAAACTCCCTAGTTCCATCCTACAATCACACGTCTATGTCCCTCGTCATCGACCAAGCTCAACCATTTCATCTTATAGTTGAGTATCACCTCATGCGATTCCAACCAATCCATACCATTCACGATGTCATAAGATCCTAAGATCGTGACGTACAGGTTGTCCCTGGTGAAAAACTCTCCCAGGTTAAGGATAAATCCCGTAACCTTTACTCCAAACTTCTGTTTGGCTCCTGAAGCCATCTCTACGAAGCTAAACTCATCCTGTTCGACTGCCTTTACCTTAATCATTTTTAGCGTTGCACCCGAAATGAAACTCTCGGTAGCACCGGAATCTATCAAAATACTAAGGGTCTGTTCAATGACGATACCTATCATCTCGAGCATAGTCGATTGGTGCTCTTCCTAGAATTTATTCATCGTTGCATGAATACGATGGGCCTTGCCCATATTTCCCACGGTAGTGGGTCCAGCTGATCTGGACGCTCTAGATGTCCCCACCGGATAGTCACGTTGGTAGTGTGGCACCCCACACGTCCAACATCCCTTCTTCGGCACAATAGTCCTGGTACTCGAAGTAGAATATGATGGCCCATCGGCCTGGAATCCTGGTCTGTTCTACTGAACAGGCCCAAACTGTTGTTGTTGATGCTGTGGTCCCAGATAAGGTGTCTGCTGCTGAGGCATCATTCGTCGAAGTGTAGTGAACGTGGATCCCTTTGGAAGCCACGATATTCTGGCTAGTGTCTAGCTAGTGTCTGATGCTATTGTGCTTTAGATGACACCTACCCTGCTAGTCTCGGTGGAGTCCTGGTCTGACCCCCACTGATAAGCTCCTCCTCTGCTATGAGGGCCTTCTGGACGACATCATGCAATGTTTGAGGCATCAAAATCCTAACCTTTGAGCGTATTCTGTTGTTAAGGCTGAACACAAAACTATTGACCTTAAGTTTCTCTGTGTTAAGATGTGGATCATATCAGAGCAGCTCCATAAAACGGGCCTCGTACTCTGGCACCGTACGACCACCCTGTCGTAATGTGTTGAACTCATTGAGCTGACTCTCAATGAATTCCTATGAAAGGTACCTCTCTCGGAACCGTTCCTCGAACAGTTCCCATGACACGTCTTCGATGGCCATGTTTAGCTGCAGTAGGAGCGTCTTCCACCATAGAAGAGCGCTCCCCTTCAGTTGAAATACTGCCATGCGGACCTTCATGTTGGAGGTATAATCGTGAAGTGCAAAGTACAACGCCATGTTATCCAACCATGCCTCAGTGGTTGCGTCGTTTGGGGCACCAAAGAACTCGGGAAATTTGACCCTCTCAAGTTCATGGTGAATGATACCAGTACTGACCGTAGTGCGTGGTGGAACCTCAGCGGGTGTTGACGCCCTGGCCTTATCTCTGTCCAAATGGTTGATCAGTGCATCAGACATGTGTTGACAAGATCTCATCATTCCAACCACATCACCAACTGCTATCTTCTCTTGTCCGACAACCTGTTCATCTCTCTGGGGGTTAGACCCCTCAGGCATGGATTCTACTGGAGGTGTCGCGCCTCCCCCCCTAGCACCCCATCGTCTACCTCTGCAACGTCCTCTAACCATGATTACCTGCATGAATACAAGTCAACTCAATTAGTAACATTATAATCAAATCATATCAACGAAATCCGTAGCAATCCCAAGTCGCGGGTTGAACCCGCTATGATACCATGTGTAACATCCCTCAGCCGTTACGACTCTTACGATGTACAACCAGTAAAAGAAACTATATAATTTTTATTTTTATTTTTCTACTTTTGTGCAAGGTTTAAGAAGGCTTCTCCCTAACTTGCAGAATATAAAGGGCCCGAGTGAAGTGAAAGAGGCTTCCTTGACGTACATCATCTAAAAAATTTCTTGGGTCACACAACATGCACTGAACTTTAAATTAATGGTACACAAGTCATAGTATAATTTCTCACGAATGATTAACATAATTTAACAAGGTGGAATCATTAAATGCAATGCTTGTTAAGTCATTAAAATTAACTAAGCCTTTTCTCACAGTAGTTCCTAAGAGAATCATCAATAAACAAGGGAGTCTTTGGCATTATTTCCTTGAAATTTCTATTGAATATGTAAGTAGTGAAAATACTAAAACAAGTGATAAGGTTTAATCCATTACTTCTAAGAGAAGGTAATGAGTGCTTAAATTTGATTACAATGTGAGTGGAACACCTCTAAAGTTTAACTTAATGACCAATCCTTTTTAAACCAAACTTCTCTTTAATATTTAAATCCCTTCCATTATCAAACTAAAAGTCACCATTAGAAATCATTATTTTTCAATGGAACTTACTATTTTAGTAAACATTCATTGTCATCACTAATTTAATAATTAAAAATCATTCCTTTATCAACTAATCATTTATATAATTAGTACTCATTCCTTTTTCAACTTGCTTATTAGTCCATCCTTGTTGGCAAGTAATTGAAGAAGCGAGTTAAAGTTAAGTGGAGTCACAATTTGGTAAGGAGATAATGTAAATAAATGTTTAATTGGTGGTAAGATTTAACTCCATCCTTTTCTTAATGTTTCTGTCGATTTGGATTAAACAAAAAGGGATTTATCCAATACACTTCGGTTTGGCCAATAAACAAATTTCAATCTGCTACCGAATGGGATTAACCAATATTATCAACATTATCATCAGAAGGAAATGAACCAGTAAATCATTATTTTCCATAGAAAGAAATCAACCAATATCATTGCTAGTCATCTACAACAGAATGAGTTTAACCAAATTAGCAAAACGCAGTGCAACACTCAAGGGAAAATGCAACCACATCTTGAAGGTGAATCATGGTCATTCTGGCAAGTGAACTTAGGATTAAACGGCTAAAATCATGGATGAATTATACAACAACATAGTTAGAATTTTCAGCACAACAACAGGGGTGTTAATAGCTAGAGGGAAATCGGTTGGGAGCCACAATTCATGGGGGTTAATTCTAGTAAAATCCGGTGTAAAAAAGGAGTTTGTGACTGTCAAACGTTGGAGAAGGGACGCAAAGATATAAATCCCAGCTATGAAGAACACACAAGGGAATACATTCGTGATAATAGCAATGTTGTACCTCTTAAATGGTAAAGAATAATCATGCCATCCACTGATAAAAATACATAGATGGAAGGAGCTACAATGAACCTGAAAAATGCAGAAATAAGGGTTCGTGTGAAGGACACATAGGTCATCAAAAACACAAAGGAAGAACTTGGTAGAGGACACACAGGTGGGAGGATAGCAACACCAATATCAAGTGTAAAATGCATAGGCTGCTGCGGTCAACCCACATGTAGAGAGAAGAGGTTGACCCCAAACACCGAGATCAACAGTGGCATTGCTCAAAAAAAAAAAAAAAAACATTGTTTCAGTCCATTAACCACTTGAATTTACGAATTTAAAAGCATTCAAGGAGGGGTAGCAATGACATCACTGTCTGGGATTCATATAACATCCAGTTACATAATAAAATAAATTCATCCAAAAATTGTTGTCTACTAAATATAAAAATTTCGCTATCACTGGAATTGCAGGAAACAATCTCTCACTCATATTAGATAGAAATTACTGTAAATAAATTCACATCCTATGCATAAACATAGGGTTATATTTATCCATCAAGCATAAAAACAAACGCAGAGCGAGATAACGATGAGGTATAAACATGTCGTGGTTGAAGAAAAACTTCGCCAACAATCAAACTGCAGAGTTAAATAATCTCATCAAAGCGTAAGGAGAACCATCAGCCAAAGACAAACATCAAGGGTAGACGACTAACAGGTGCATCCTTCACTCATCATCCTCACACAGAAAAGCTGGGTGTTGAGATCCATAGGTCTATTAATGCTGAGGCAACAACCATAGATCAGGCTCCTGGCTGACTACTCAGGAGAGGACTAGTGAGCTAGGGACGAAGGCTAAACAACCACGAAGGACACAATCAAACACAACAAGGTGGTCAATACATGAGGGAAAATGAAGGCCATGGTAGTTAACAACCATCGAGCTAGGCTAAGGAAATTTTCGGTCATCAATTTAAAAAAAAAAATCAGTTTACTTCTCCATTAAATAAGCAGATCTAAGCATAAGTCCTAATATAATCTACCATACAAAAAAGAAGAGAGTGTACCATTGCCTGATCGCTCGCTTTGAATGACGTCTCACACGCTCCATGCAACTCCCTCTTTCCGAGCGACGAGACATCACCAATACCTCCCAGCCAATGGTAGGGGTACTCTTCTTCCCCCTTAGCCCCCAGAGACGCAAAGGGGCCACACACACACTATCCATAGATTTTGACTAGCTCCCAGCTCCCCTCGCAAGGCTGAGCTACCACTCCTCACTGAGATGGGTATCCCAACTCCCACAAGTTAAGTCAGTCAAGTAGATAATTCTACAGTGTAACGTTACGCAAACAAAAGATGATCCAACCTCCATTTCCTCCCTTCATTATATAGATTTTCGTGGTTCCTTACTTTCCTAAAATCTCGTTTTAATTAATTTTTAAAATTTAATTCCTTAAAATTTCTCCCTGTACAAGTGTCACCCATCCCTTTCATTCCTCCATAAATTAATTTCTTTAATTAATTAATTATCTTTATTTCCCTCATCCACCTAGAGTTACTCCTAGAATTGCTCCTAGGTGTCCCCAAATTCTCTTACAGGTGTCAATGAATTTCCCCACTATTAATTTGCTAGTTTAGTTTAAATTAGAAAGCTCTTAAATGGTAGATACTTTACTACATGTGACTTTCCACTTTTGTTTTCCCTTTTGTTTCCTTTTTCCTTTTTGTGGTTCCCTCTTTTCCTAGTTTCCTAATATTTTAGATTTTCCTTCTTTCTCCTTTTTTATTTAGAACTCAAAAGGGCAGGTGTGGAAATTAACCCTTTTCCCCTTTTCTCTTTTAATTAATATATTTTAAATTATCATAAATTAATAAAAAAGTTAATTCCCTTTTTAAATTTTATTGCAACAGATTTTTTTTGAGTAATTAAATTTCTTACTCCCTTTGTGTTACAAGATTTGATGAAGATCATACTCTTTATTTATTTATTTTTTAATTTTTATTTTATAGATTTTTTTTTTTTTAATAAAAATAGGTAAAATTTCACCACTAGCATAATTTAAACCTAGACCTTAATTTTCGTGATGGGCGACATTTTATTAGGGAAATTGTTTTCAAAATTATTATCACATTGTTCATCCTAAGGCCATCTAGGTTCATTCATCTATCATCAATAGCGCGACGTGCCCTTCAGGACGCACTAGGTGCTCCAAGTGTGACACTCGTCATAATGTGTTTCCCATGCATGATGTGCCCTTCAGGACGCACTACGTTCTCCAAGGGTGTCACTCACCTCTTGACTGACTTGGTAGACATAAAAAACCCTTGGAGTCAATACTCCACCAGGTGAACTTGTGGGAGACTAAGGGCCTCTAAGGAATAAGGCCCTTGCCTTATTACGCGCCCCTTAGCATCATCGTGAGCAACTGTCGCAGTCTTCCCTCATGGCATATCGAGTCCTCTCGAACTAGGAAAACGTTAACCTACAGTTTGATCCATGGTGGGAGTGCTAGTAGGCTATGGCAGGGTTGATCTCCACACCTCTCCCTCAACATCTCTGGTAGTCGTGTGTGACCCCTTTAATCCACATGTAAGTTTGGTCGGCAAGTTGTCGTCATCTTGTATCATCAACAAATCATGTCAGAATATATCCATGTCACATCATCTAATCAGCTACACTATATCACAATAAAACCATCCAACCCCAATGGTATACTCCCTGACTCGATCCGAAGTCCAAGGGGTTCCATCGATGCCTCTGGATCCTCGAGGTCCAAAATCCTGCACACTCAGTAAGCGGAGTCAATAGCACCTTTATATGTCAATGCAGTAAACAACATGTCATCAACCCATAATGACTCATAATCAAAATCAAATGTTTTAATAGCATAATAATATGGATCACTTGTGAGCAAGTGTTCTCAAAGAATAAGTTCGCTCAATGCGATAGAGTGGGATGTTATAGTTTTTTATTTATAATAGTTAGTTGGACTTGATTGTGTTAGTGAGATGTATACACCTCATTTTTCCTCCAAACAGTCACCAAACCTGAGACCTTAAATGGTTAAAATCAATTGGAACCTTGGATTGGACATT
Source organism: Picea sitchensis (assembly GCA_010110895.2). Lineage (NCBI taxonomy): Eukaryota > Viridiplantae > Streptophyta > Pinopsida > Pinales > Pinaceae > Picea > Picea sitchensis. Next base: position 182,562 of record SNQJ01S0042941.1, on the reverse strand, counting down.
TCTTATGTGTCCTGGAGGTCCTAACCTTGCAGGGTAGGTTGGGAGGGTAGTCATTTTATATTCATTATATGATTAAATTTCATTGTAATTTGTTTCAATATAATTATGATGTGCTAACCTGCTACGTTATTTATGTTTATGTGTCACTATCCTTTGTTGACACGTTGAATGCGTCGTTAGTGATTTCCATGATGAGTATGTAATAAGCCTCAAAACTGTCAAATACATTTTTATTTATTTTTATGCATTCACCTTTGAATGGGTTCGTCATTAAAAGTAAAAGAGTCCTGGCTGACGTCAGCTAAAATTACTACCCAAATTAAACCTTTGAAACAATATTACAAGATGTGTTCCACAACTCACTTACAGTCCTCCAGATTATGTTTACTTTAATATCAATATAAGAATTATATATCCATATAATTGGCTTACTACTATGAAGGATTTTTGGGACTTATATCCCTAAGCCTTATGCATAGCATTAACCACTTGATCAAAGAATTCATGTAATAAGAATAAAGGTAAAGGGGTGGGTTATACCCCTCTGCGAAATATTTGAATTAATAAGGATGTGGTTGGGGTAAGTGCTTCCCGGTTTAATATTGATGGAACGATTATTTTGAAACCAATAGCCCATGCTAGTAGTTCGTTGCCTCCACTTATTCCATATGAAACTCCAACTAAAAATTGCATTAACGAGGTTAGTGTTGGTTAGGGTTAAAACTTCCCTGAAATGCACATGTGCTCCTTTAATCCGTAACCCATTAATTGAAAGTGTAGGAACAAGTCAGTCGAGAGTTAAACCCTGGCCAGGCCATTAATGGACCATGGTGTGTGCAAGAGTCGAGGCCATCACCTGACCCTTCGACCACTGTGGATGCACCGAGTTTCCTTCTTCACATGGATGACCCTTCTTTCATACCAGCAACATTTAATCTATGCGGTAAGGTTTCCCTTGGTTTATAGTGGTTTAATTTATGTAACGAGTAGGTTCTCAGAGAATTTGGCTCTGCGACTCCGTAATCTTGTCGAAGGAAAAAAATGACTGGGGAACTTCCTTGATGGAGGCAATGTCTTTCACCCAACTGCCTGGTAAGATTCATGCTATCACTGTAACATTTGACTGTTAGTAAGTTACTTCCTCATTACTGAAACTCAAAAGAAGCATTATGGTTTTTCCTCACTACTGGTAAGTAGCTCTACTTATCGCACTCCTACCCGAAAGGATCGATACTTCGTTCTCTTGTTTTCTTGGGGCTTCCGAGGGTTATTCGTAAGTAGTATGCCTTTATGCTTCTCATTCCCACTTTCCTTCACTATGTTGTATCATTGTTTTGGGGGAGTCATACTGTAATGAATTTTAATTTACCGAGGTTAGCGAACTGTCAGATGGTCAGCATTGACAACGATATTTGTCGTGTTTGGGTATTCTCTGTATAACGATTAAATATCGTTTCCTTATCCTGGCTCTATCTACCCACCTCTATGAGTTCTTTCGACTGTACCCTGCCGTCATCAAAATCCCATAACCCAATGAGAGGAATGAATAACTGTTCATAAATTTCTTCTGTAGAACCCGAATTAGTGATACCTCTCGGGTTCGAAATTCCTATATCATGCCACAGACAATGGTTTGTGGGATTTGTATGGTCTTGGTCATGGTTTGACCATAGGGAGAAGGGTATCTATCTTACTCCGTGTTTAAATTAAATTTTTCTTTTTCCTTTAAACAAGTTCCTGTGTTTAAAGAAAATAGGCATCCTCATATTATCAGTGTATTGGCTTACGAAATTCATGTTTAATATATTCTCTGTGACTCGTTTGTTCCTCTGTATAACTGTATTAAAATTGTCCTTTATTTAATGTTTGCTTGATTCGATGTCGGAACTCCTGTACATTTATGAAAACAAATTTCTTGTAAAACCCATCTCTTTGTACTGGATATTGTAACTAATGACGGGGCCCCGTTTGATGCGAGGGTACCCATCAGCTTGATCGCATTCGCTCCTCCCCTTTCAGTCTAATGATGGTCATGATTTAGACTAGAAGCCTACCTATGGAAAATCAAAGATAAGTAATAGTTTATACCCAATCATTATCTTGTATGTTTGATAAAAAACAATTCAAGTTTCGAAAAGACCTCTATTGATCCAAATTATTTTCGGCACTAAATGAGATCGGAGATATAATAAATAAATGTAGAGAGATATCACAGATATTCAATAATATAAGAGAAATGTATCGGTGATGAAACCATAAGCACAGATATACAGTAATAAACAATTTCTATTAATGAAAGAAATGTACAGAGACTGTAAAAATACAGAGTGGAAGACTCGCTAGAATGGTGGCAGCTTATCTCTGAGAAGAGATGTGACGGCTACTCGCGCGACTCGTAGAAGAGATGTGTCTGTTACTCGCATTCAAAAGAAGATAATGAAAATGAGGCTCCAAAGGCATTTTGAAATAAATGTGAATTCCAAAACCCTAGACATCCGAAAACCTAACCCTCGATAAGGAAGCTAAAAAGTCATGTGGGCCCCGTTTGGGTAAGTGAGTACATCAACTCCCCGGGGTCGTAACTTTTGCATACGATCTCCGTTTTAGGCGTGTGATATCTCGTTGGAAAGGTATCGTCGAGGAGATTAATTTTGGGGGATAAATAATGCCTTTATATATCATTGAGAACCTCTATCTGGAAAAACATTTATTTGGGCCCTCAAAATGGCCTCGGAAGTTAAAACCTGCTAAAAATAGTAAATTGCCAGAAAGCCATTTTGAGCCATTTGGAAAAGGTGGGTGGCCACCTATATCCACCTGTATCATCTATTCCATGACTAATTTGAATGCTTCACTTCTTTTGTAGGTCTATGTGGAATATGTTGTTGGATCTAATTCGGGTCTTGCTCAGAAAGGTATTCTGGTTTCTAACAAGAGAACTATTTGAGAGATCTGGAAAAGTCTTGGTGGTGTTGGGTTATTACCCTGGTGTTCTTGGCATAACACTGATACCCAATTCATTAGCTGTACAATTTTTTTTTTAAACAAGGGTTGTAAATTTCTTTTCTTTTATTGAGGTTTTTCGTTGTTAGTCTCTGCGTAGCAATATTCCAAACATAATCTATATCGTGAAAAAAAGGAAGAGGTAGACTATACAATGAATCGAATTTAATGCAATCTTTACTTGTGTTAGTTGCTGATTAACTGTTTTCATTTAAAGTATGTCTTGTGGTTGTTATTATACGTATAAAATCCTGTAAGAATACGTGGTTATATGCGTATCTATATAAATGTCTGCATTAACTTAAGTTTTCCTAGCATAAATCATTCTACGTCATTGAATTCAAAGGCTTCTATAGTTTTAATATCTGACCCATGACAACGAGACTGTACTGCCATAAATGAATCTAATACTCCTGATATTTGTTTCTGGATCTCTTTAAGGGTTGCGCCAATTTATAATCCGCCACAGATTTTGAATGTTGAAAGGGTAGACCGCTCCAAAGGAATTCGTTCTTTCCAATTTTCTTTTTCATAGATTGAAATTCCCCTATAGAACTTGGAATATATAAATGCATAAGATCTCATGATAGATGTAAATTTCCATGATTGTACTCTCTATTCTAGCATTTGATAAAAAGGGGTTCCAGATTTCTTTAACTTTCAAATTTTGTCGATCTTTACACATCTAGCATTTCATTTTCATGTTGTTGGTGCATATGATTGATCAGTATATAATTCATATAGTATAAGAAAAAACGTATATCATATCAACGTTTTCTGTTGTAGATAGTCCACTTCCGGTTTTCTATGATGCCTATATAGTTTTCCAAATGTATATATGTATAATATATAAATACATAGATGATCCATAAGATTCGTGTTGTCTCGTATTTCTCTTCAATTCCAAGTTATACTAGAATGGAAGTCTCCGCTAAGTGGCATGATTTTTCTGAATTTTAATTATAGAGCTACACCTAAACGTTTATAAAGGTACTGATTTACTCAACTCCAATTGCTCATAGTTAGATCTGTTTAATATCTTAGTCACAGAAATAAACATATGCCTATAATAGATCGGTTCCTTTCAAGCATATTTGTACACAGATAATCCTAACTAGAATTTCAATTTTAGAGTTAAACATATCCTGTAGATGGATTTGCTCTTTCAAGTTCAATTGTATACAAATAATTTTGCCCAACATTCTAGTTTTCAGGAGGGACCAATCCAGAATTTATTCTTTGATTATAAACTTCATACCATGAATAGATGTCATCCATGGAAAATTATTTCAACTTAGTACAATTAGATGCATAATATAAGTTACACACAAATCATTCAAGAATAGAGCAGGGGAAGATTTACATATATGAACCAGCTCGCGGGAAGATAAAGGGAACAACCACGTTCCTCCCAACCGTAGAATAAGGAAACCAAAAACACTTGCCCAATTCACTCCCTAGCCTGACCATGAATCCATGAGGACAAACTTGGAAGACTCCTCCTCAGCAATATCCTTCAATTCCAACAGATTCCTCCTGCCTCACACTCACTCTGTAGTGTTCATAACAGCAAGGAAGAATAAATAGTCTCCCTTCCCATCATACTTGGCAGCGTCTTGCCTCCTCACATATGTTATTTATCCAAAAAAAATCCTTTTTCCTAGGTCTTTTCCCTCCCTTGGGAATTTTCACAGCTTTCTAAATCCCTGATTTTTCAGGGGCTACCAATGGCTAAATATCTGATTTTCCACTTGTAATAATTAGCCTAGAGGTAGTTCCAATAGGTTCCCCACTCATGGAGTCATGGTCAACTGATTTTAACATGGTTGTTCCATTTGTCCTCCTGCAATCAAAATAAAATATTTTGTTTCCATACAAGTGTCATAGTCAAATAGTTAGTTGGGTCAAAACAGGTCTTTGCCCATCAATCAAAATAATTAATTACAATTAGCAAATTTGAAATTCAAAATTGCCATATATGGCAAAAATTTTCCAAATTCGAATTTACTAAAAACGGAATAAATTTTTAGCAATTTTAAATTTCAAAAATATTTTATTTTTGGGGATGTCACATCAGATCTCTGCCCAACAGTCATAATAATTAATTACAATTATTAAATTCTGAATTCGAAATTGCCATAAAAAGAAAAAAAAATTCCAAATTCGAATTTACTAAAAATGGAATAATTTTCCAACAAATTTAAATTTCAAAAATACTTTAGTTTTTTGGGGATGTCACATAGTAGTTGGTACTGCTTTTACTCATGATGTTGTTGATTACGTCTTGTTGTGATCATGTGTTGATGTTAAATTCATAATGCAAAAAAATATTTCTATGCTTCGCTTTCCTATACGTAATGGAGGGGTTGTTACACATGGCCCCTCTACTCCTTATGTTGGATAGATTAACAAGCATTCATCGACCTGTATTCATTAACAAAACATTGTCACTGATCCATATACAAAATCATACTATACTCAATCATATGTCACATACGCATAAATGAAATACTCAAGCCAATACAATCCACTCCCTGAATCAATCCATAGTCCAAGGAGGTCCATTGATGCCCTCGCCATCCAAAAACCATCAAGTTTCCTCCACACTCAGGGAAACCTCATCAATAACATCTGTCAATACATATATATCAAATAAAATTAAATCACAACCATCAACATCATCATAAAAATCCATAAGAGAAACAAATAAACATGTACTATCACTGGATCACTTGCACACAAGTGTCCTCAAAGAATAAGTCGATAACATGTGCTCGCAAGAACAGAATGTTACATTATTGAAAGATAAAAGTAACAACAAAAAATAAATATGAAAGTAGATAATGTTTGTTTGAAATATAAATATGAATAAATTATTGAAAGATAAAAGTAACAATAGCAACTATGAGTACACTACTCAAATATCAAAGTCGATATTGGCTTCAATGTTTGTATTCATGAGTATTTTATTATAATTATAACTCTATATATAATAAATTTTTATTTTTAATTTTTTAATTTTACATTATAAAAAGATAAAAATATAATAATCTATATACAATAAGTATTTTTTTGTACTTTTATTTTTTTATGAGTCTTAGCTATTTTATAATATTACTTAAATTGAAAAAAAAATCATTTACTACCATGGAAAATCATTTCTAAACTATTAACATCAAACAAATTGAGAATTTGACTCTCAAACAACATATCATGGACTAGGAAATGTCTTTGATTAAATCCTATATCTTAATCTTATACTAAGATAATAATAAAACAATCCAATCTAAAGAATCAAAGAATTAGAATTACATAAATTTGGAGAGTAAAAATCTAATTCAAAATTATTTTTCTATACTAATTAAAAAAATAAAATAATTAGAGTTATATACATTTGGAGGGTAAAAATATAATTCAAAATAATTTTTTCTATAACAATTATAGGTGTAATATCCTCAAATTTTAGATAATTAAATTCTATGTTGAATTTTGAAATGAATTTCCATTTTTGGAAAATTCAAATTTGGAAATTAATTGTCATTTATGGCAAATCCAAATTTGAAATTTTGGATTATGTAATGAATTATTTGATGACTGTTGGGAAAGGATTTGAATTTCCCAACTCTCCTGTCTTATTGGACACATGTATGAGACAATTTTTTTAATAAACTTAATGTTGGAAGACAAATGGAAAAGCCAGGTTAAAAATAGTTGACCATGACTCCATGAGTGGGGAACATGTTTGAGTTACTTCAAGGCTGATTTTTACAAGTGGAAGAAGTGGAATTTGACCACTAGAAGCCCCTATAAATCAATGATTTGTAAAGATGTAAATTTCCCCAAGGAGGGAATAAAAGAACTAGGCACATGAATGTATATATATATACAACATATGTGGGATGTAGCGTGTTTCTTAGTATGTTGGGAATGGAGAATTGTTTGTTGTTATGAACACTGTTAATGTGAGAAAAAGTATTTTCTGATCTGTTGATGGTGACTATAGCTAAGGGGGATCATTTAGTTTTCCCTTATGGACTCATGGTCAGGCTAGGGGGTGACCAGGACAAGTGATCTTGGTTGTTTTGTTCTACAGTTGGGTGGAACATGGTTGTTCCATTTGTGTCCTAGCATCAGTTTTCTAATATGTATATCATCTTATATTCCTTTGTCAATATTATATTTATGGTTGTTATCTATTAGGAATATCTTGATTGTGTACATATAATTGAAATATGTTCTTAAGGGACTACTTAAATATGTTATATAATGTCTTATCATAGTAGAATGATGCTGGAATTATTGTTTATTTGAAATATGATGGTTATACATATATATTTAACTATATATATATATATATATAGAGAGAGAGAGAGAGAGAGAGAGAGAGAGAGAGATTCATACATAAAGAAATATCAGAACATGTGTAGGTGCCTATTGGCCATTGATGATATGTAATTTGAAATACTATTCAAATTTGTACAAAATCAAACACTACAGAGAATAGATAGAAGGAATAACAGTCCAAATACATTCTTTACCTTGTATCTATTACCACATAAAAATAGTGACACAGTAGAATTTATCAAAGTGTCTTGCAAAAGTAGCCATTGTATTCAATATATCATTTTCTAAAACATTATAGTTGGAGTACCATAGACAAAAAAACTCCACAACCTTTTGTACTATAAACAAAGCTTTATGGAAGTCTACTCAGAATCTGCATGTAACCGCAGTTAATGCATGCATATGTCGGTCAAGGAAGGACATTGGACTCGGACACCTTTTTTGGTAAGATTGTTCCTTCACCCAAGCACACCGTCTTTTCCAACCTGCAAGCGAACTAAAGCGAGGGTATAGTAACTTCGATAACATTTAAGTTTTTATGAAAATAAATAAAAATAAATCAACGACACAATTTATCTTGAGTCTCAATAAAAATCAGATCACCTTTGCTCCTTGTGAGGTAATCTATCCATGATCCAAGAGGAGGAGGAGGAGGAGTGGAACCATAACCAATTGATGGGTACCCTTGCAAAGAAGAATGGGCCCATCATTAATTTTTGTATCCATATATAAACTTTTCACATAAAAAATTTTAAAGAAAAGAAGAGATGGTAAATAAAAAATTTGTTGTTTTAGTGTCCTTGTATATATTCTCTAAAAATATTAAATATCTAAATACAGAGAATAGATTTATAGAAGAAATGCATAATTGTAATCATTAAGGGAAACATATTTTTGATAGAGAATAAGCAACAACAAGTCACTTTCCTCCTTATGAAAGTAGAACGATAATATTAAAGGCTATGGGAGAATTATAGAATTCTTCTGCAAGAAAAATAAACTTGGGCTTCGGGAAAAATCATGTTCAGATGGACCAAAGGAAATGGAAGGAATTCATGGTCACAAGGGTAAAAATCCTAGCCTATATAAACATTTTACAAAAAAAACTAAGTTTCCTTTATTTTTCATAGACGAAAAATTAATGATGGCAGAGGTAACAACCGTAAATTTTCTCTCTTGTATTAACCTATATTATCAGAATAATAGCTCTGTTAAGGAAAGATGTATTTGAAGAAACAATACAGAGGTAAAAATTAACCCTTAAACAATGGTAATCAATCCATGGGTATTGGGTTAGAGAATTATGATAACAAGTAATTACAATTAAGAAGATTTTGAATGCAAATTAAATTTATTGAAGATAAACTATTATTATTATACTCCTATACCGAATGAAGATTCTCCAACGTTTTCTATCAGCCCATTCATTACAAGATTTGAGTTGTTCCTATTACAATAATTCCTACTATGTTCCTACAACTTTTTGAAGAAACAGAGGGCAATCGGGTTTCAGTGATTACAAGTGCCAAATAAAAGCTAAGGACCCTGTTGTTTGCCAAAATCTGAAATACAGAATGACTGTGGGCTAGCCTTTCAAGGTTTCAGGATTCATGGTTTTACGAGTACAAGAGTCAGACATCAACACACAACTTTTCCCGTAATTGGGAAACGATGTTGAGCACTTCGGGGTTTTGAGGTTCGGGATTTCGTGAATACAAAGGTCAATCATCAACACGCAACAACTCTTGAATTCTGAAAGGTGAAAGCTTCGGGGTTTCAAATGCCAAACATCCAACATAAACTTCCGAAAAAATGCGAAAAGGAGAAAGTCGGACCCACATTTTGGGGTTTCGGGGTTCGAAACTTCGTGAGTTCAAGTGCCCCAACCCTCTTATGTAACCAAATCCCGAAATGTGAAAAAGAGAATTGGACTAAGCTTTCCTATTGAAAACAAATTAAGGTAATAATTCAATTCAAAATGCAAAGGAAGAGAGTACTCTGCTTCTACTATAACTCTTCACACTATTTTCATCACTCCCTGATCTTTATCCTTTGTGGGTACTCTTGATTTTCGTTTTCAGGGAGAACTCTTACTTTCATTTATGGGGAACTGAAGGTGTAGAAGGATACGATATACCTTTACCTTATAGAATTCTGAAATCCTAAGGACTTAGGAATTTTACACGCATAGAAGGGCAAAAAGGATAAAATTTTATGTATAAGGTAAATTCTATAATATTCTCTTAGATCCTCTTTTAATCCATGCATTAAACGTCAACAATACTGGATCTATGCATCTATGTAAATACATGATTAAGAATATCATTCCATCAGAGATTGGTCATTATAAAATATGTTCTGAGGGATCTGAGTTTGGTTTCCTTGGGATTTATCTACAAAGAGGATCTGCCTCATTGTCATTAATCTCCTCCTTTCCGTACTTACTTATAGAAATATAATTACAGATTTCCTTCACGTATATTCCCCACAACAAACAAAAATGGAAAATGTTACAGTTCCAATTTAATCAATACAATGCATCAGAAAAATGATTCAGAGAAAGAGTGGACATCATTCCAGTTCGGATTTAATATGACATCGAAATAAAAACATAGTCATTCATAATAGAGAGGGGTAGATCAACGTATCTGAATCACACCCATGGGAAGACAAAGGGAAAAATCACGTTCCTCCCAACCATAGAACAGGGAAGCCAAAGTCACTTGCCCGATTCACCCCCTATCCTGGCCATGAATCCATGGGGGTGAACTTGAAAACTCCTCCTCATCAATGTCCTTCAATTCCAACAATTATCCTCTTGCCTAGCACTTACTCAATAGTGCTCATAATACCAAGGAAATTCTATTTCAGCAGGCTCCTCTTGCCTCATACTCAATCCGCAGTGTTCATAATAGCAAGAGAGATCATAAATCTTTTCCCAACATACTTTGCAGTGCCCTGCCTCCTCACATATGCTATTTATCAATTTTGCCCAGGTCTTTTTTTTTCCCTCCTTTGGGGATTTTCGCAGATTTCTTAATCCTTGATTCTCAGGGGCTGCTAGTGGCCAAATATCTGATTTTCCACTTGTAGTAATCATCCCATAGGCAATTCCAACTTGTTCCCCACTCATGGAGTCATGGTCAACTGATTTTTTTAACATGGTTGTTCCATTTGTCCTCCTGCAGTTAATATAAATATTCTGTTGTGATACAAGTGTCATAGTCAAATAGTCAGTTGAGTTCAAACAAATCTCTGCCCAACAGTCACAATAATTAATTACAATTATTAAATTTGAAATTCGGAATTTCCATAAATGGCAAAAATTTTCCAGATTCGAATTTGCCAAAAATGGAAATAAATTTCCAGCACACAAAAAAAAAAAATTTATTTTGGGGGGATGTCACATGAAGTTTGGGGCACTTGAATTCACAAAGTTACGAACCCCAAAATCCCGAAGCACTAGTCCAACCTTCCCTTTGTTTCACATTTCATAGGTTTGTATCTGTTGATGTTTGGCTTCTGTACTCATGAAATCCCGAACTCCAGAATCCCGAAATGCTGGTCACTTTTCGTGATTTTAGGAATTGTTGTGCACTGATGTTGGTTGTTGTACTCATGAAATCCTGAACTCTGAAATCCTGAAATGCTGGTCACTTTTCGCAATTTCGGGAATTGTTGTGCGTTGATGTTGGTTGTTGTACTCGCAAAATCCCGAACTCTGAAATCCCGACATGCTGGTCGCTTTTCACGATTTTCGGGAGTTGTTGTGTGTTGATTGGATAATATTCATTCCAGATAGAGGTATGGAAGTAACAGACCATATTACAAGTCGTTTGTATTTCAAACATATGGTAATATTTTTTTATGTAGGGAATTGGCCATAAAATCCCAAAGTTACTTGTATTGTTAAGACTGTGGTAGTGTTTATAGGCACAAACAGATAGAAAAGTAATTATAAATTACGAGATCTTAGATAAACATTGAAGTGAAGAGTAAACACTTTTATATCGTCAATTAGGAAACTTTAAGTTGAATGGTGAGAACAACCGACGATTGTAAGTATTCTAACAAACTTTCAGACTCAAGCCTTATAACAGAAAGCTTACTTTCTTGAAATCTTAGAACTTTTCATGGATAAATGTACAAAAAATAAATAAAATTGTGACAGTTTTTGAGGTACATTACAACATGTAACCCAATGTCGAAGTGATAATAACTTGCCCTGGTATAACTTCATACTTAGACTATACTACATGTCGTATGTTACTCTCACTTACTACTATTGCCTATGCTTAGTAGGGGGACATTTCTACCCTAGCGCATGGACTATGCTCTAGAGTGGTTTCAATGGTATAGTCATAGCCCTTAATCTAAGGCTTGACTTATGTAACATGAGAGTTTATGCATAACATAGGTTATAATTGTGGGAAGGAGATATTGTTATAATGTTTTAGTAAGGTTAGCATGGGTTCGATGAAAACCCCAACATTGTTTTGTAATCAAACTTGATACTGGACCTAGATAGTCCTAGTGTCCTTATAACAATAATCAGAGTTAAAAACTTGAATGCAACAACAAGAAGAACAGATTTCAGGTAAAGCAAGTGAGACAATTAACCTCTACTATATTAGAGAAACACTTTTATAGTAGAGGTTAATATAGTAGAGAAACACTTTTATGTGCTTAAACAGTGACACAAATTTATAAAGAGTATTTAATATGTCATGACAATTTTCGATAATTTATAGTTGTTTTCCCATAATCATTTTTATTTTTATTTTTAATAAAATTTAGGGTACGTTACAATTTAGTATTCAAGTATTTGTATTCATTTCATATGTATGAAAGACTCACTTGAAAAAAAACTTTTAATATATATATAATTTACACAAATTATTATTAAATGACAAAGTCTATAATGTATAATGTAAAGGATTAATATAAATGTTGAGACAACTTTATGTCATGTTTTGTTTTCGATGTTTCTAGAGTTATAACGATAGTAGATATAAATATAAAATTATAGTTATAAGTGAATTTAAAAGAGTATTTACTATGTCACGACAGTTTTCGATAATTTATAGTTGATTTCCTCAAATCATTTTTTATTTTTTATTTTTAGTAAAATTTAGGGTACGCTATAATAGGTATTCAAGCATGTCGTATGCATGGAAGATTCACTTGAAAAAAAACCTTTTAAGCATGTAGAAACTATGTAATCAACAGATGGTCACTGGTCTTCCTCTTGTTTCATGCAGAGATGGTGTTTGTGTCAGTTGTGTTCTCGGCAAACATCATCAGGACAATTTTGACAAACATGCCTCTTGGCATGCCTCGGATCCTTTGCAACTTGTTCACAGTGATTTGTGTGTTCCACTTTCTTCTCCTTTTTTTTTTTTGGGTGCAAGTATTTCTTAACTTTCATTGATAACTT
>SNQJ01S0042941.1:133750-145095 GCA_010110895.2 Picea sitchensis | reverse complement strand
GGGAGAATGAACACATACACCCTAGAGAAGAATGGGAGAACTCACATGTTGCTTCAAATTAAGGATAAGGGGGTGAAACCAGAAGTAAGTAACACCGTACTTCTCATTAGTGGGAAGGAACTTCTTACAGAGGTTAAGAAGAAGGAGGAACCACAATTCATTATGGTCAGGAAGCCTAGAATTGTTTTGAGCATCACAAGAGTGGATGATTTACCAGAAGAAGTTCATGAACTATTGGAAGAGTTCGCTGACATAGTAGTGGACGAACTACCTCATTCGTTGCCACTGATTAGAAGTGTGAGTCATCATATTGATCTCATACCAGGAGCCAGTTTGCCAAACAAATCCGCGTACGGATTGACGCCGCAAGAGAATGAATAAATCAAAAGACAAGTCTAGAAGTTGTTGGACAAAGGATTGGTCAGGGAAAGCTTGAGTCCATGTGTTGTTCCAACAATACTCAGTCCAAAGAAAGACGGAGGCTGGAGGATGTGTACTGACTTGAGGGTGATCAACAAGATAACCATCAGGTACAGATTTCCATTGCCAAGGATGGATGATCTGATGGATTGCTTGAGTGGAGCAAAATTATTTTCAAGATTGATTTGAAAAGAAGTTATCATCAAATCTGCATGAGATAAGGTGATGAATGGAAGACAACATTCAAAACCAATGAAGGGTTGTATGAATGGCTTGTTATTCCGTTTGGCTTAGAAAATGCACCGAGTACCTTCATGAGGTTGATGAACGAAGTCCTAAGGGAGTTCATCGGAAAATTTGGTATCGTATATCTGGATGACATACTGATTTTTAGTAAAATAGTGGCAAAGCATCTGAAACATTTGGCTACAGTGATGAAGAGGTTATAGCCGGAGAAGCTGTTGATAAACATGAAGAAATACTCATTCATGAAGACAGAGCTCATTTACTTTGGATTTGTTATTTCTGTAGATGAGTTGAGGATGGATCCAGATAAAGTAGAGGTAATCAAGAATTGGCCATCACCAAAGAATATCTTTGAGGTAAGAAGTTTTGACGGATTGGCTACTTTCTACCGAAAATTCATTAGGAATTTCAGTGGAATTAGTGCACTGATGATGGACACAGTGAAGAAAAGACACAAGTCTTTTCACTGGACAAAAGAGGCTAAGAAGAGTTTTTATTTGTTGAAGAGGAAGATTATGGAACAACCAATTTTGGTGTTGCCGGATTTCCAAAAGACATTTCAAGTGAAATGCAATGCAAGTGGATTTGCAATAGGGGTAGTCTTGAGTCAAGAGGACAGGCCTATAGAATACTTCAACGAGAAGTTGAATGAAGCGAAAGTGAAATACTCCACTTATGATAAGGAGTTTTATGCTATTATACAAGCATTAAAGAAATGGAGACATTACTTGATCCCGAAAGAATTTGTCTTATACAATGACAATCATGCATTGCAATTTGTGACTCAACAGGAAAAGTTGAATCAGAGACATGTTAAATGGGTTGAATATATGCAAAATTTCACTTTTGTGATTAAACATATTTCTGGTACTGCTAACAAAGTTGTTGATGCTTTGAGCAGGAAGTGTTTTCCATTGCAGGAGTTCAAAGTTAAAACACTGGGTTTTGATGACCTCAGGGAGATGTACAGAGATGATCCAGATTTTAAGGAGGCATACGAAGTAGCTGAGAATCCAATTCTCAGGGATAGAAGCCAATGGATAGAATAAATGATTCAGGAAGGATTACTATTTAAAGGTAATCAACTTTGTATTCCAAAATGCTCCATGAGGGAGAATTTGCTGAAGGAGAAACACAGTGGAGGATTGGCAGGGCACTTTGGTCACGACAAGACATTCACAAAATTGAATGAGTCATATTTTTGGTCGGGAATGCGAGAAGACGTCAAGAGATTCATGGACAGATGCAAAATTTGCCAGCATGCGAAGGGAAGGAAACAGAATGTAGGGTTTTATCAACCATTTCCCATACCTGAGAGGCCATGGGATGCAGTCAGCATGGATTTCATATTGGGGTTGCTAAGAACACAAAGAGGTTTTGACTCAATCTTTGTGGTGGTGGATAGATTTTCCAAGATGGCACACTTCATTCCATGTCAGAAAACCAGTGACGCAACTCACATTGCGAATTTGTTTTTCAAAGAAGTCATTCGACTTCACGGCTTACCAAGGAGCATAGTTTCATATTGAGACACCAAGTTCATAGGACACTTTTGGAGGACCTTATGGAAGACGCTAGGAACTAACTTGTCGTTTAGTTCAGCTTATCATCCTCAGACGAATGGATAGACAGAAGTGGTAAACAAAAGTCTGGGGGACTTTCTAAGAAGCTTGGTGATAGAACACCACAGCCAGTGGGACAACATATTACCACAGGTGGAGTTTTCTTATAACGACTCAGTTAACAGAAGCAGGGGCAGAGTCCATTTCAAATTGTCTATGGCATGCAGCTGAGAGGAATTTCTGAGCTGAGAAATTCAGAACGAACTGCGATTAGGAGCGCTAGTGCAGAAGATTTCGCAGAGGCGATGAAGGAACTTCACAGCCAGGTGAAGGAGCGTTTACAGAGTTCGAGCCAGGAATATAAGCGCATAGCAGATCAACATAGGAGACAACTTCAATTTGAGGTTGGTGATTTGGTTCTGGCACATTTGAGGAAGGAAAGGTTCCCGAGAGAAACATATAATAAACTGAATATGAAGAAAATCAGACCATGTAAGGTCTTAAAGAAATATGGGGCAAATGCTTACGAGATTGAATTACCCGATGGGATCGAAATTTCTCTGATATTCAATATCCCAAATTTGTACGCATATAAAGTTGAGGAATCAGGGGAAGCAAATAAACAACTAGAAGTCCAGTGGACAAAGAAGATGCTAGTTGCAGAAAAGCCACAGATGGAGTGCATACTGGACAAAAGAGTGAGCAAGAAGACCAGGCGGAAACAATACTTTTAATATTTGGTCAAGTGGAAAGGCCATCCAGTTGAAGATGCCAGCTGGGAGAACGAAGCAGAGGTCCAGAGGCATGGACACACCGTACGCGAGCTCATGGATAGGATCCCATGAAAATTTTCAAGCTAGGGAGTATGATGCAGGAGCATCTCAAGTGAGACAGTGTGGGGATAAAGGATAGCTAGAGAAGCACCCAACACAAATTTTGAAATTATCTTGAAGTTAATGCGCCAATCTTAAATGAGATAATTAAGGAGTGCACTTGTAAAATATAAACGGACCTTGAGCGATCCGCTCTCGTCCTTAGTAGGTAGAAGGCAGTTATGGTAGTTAATGCAAGTAGATAGAATTTAATTCTAGATTTGACAGTTTAGAATGAGAGAGGGAAACGGGATATAGACACCCTCATTGTGTATTGTAAAAAACAAAAAAAACAAAAAAAAGAATAAAAGAGAGCATAGAGCATAGAAGAGAAGAAGCAGAGAGTTATGTAGAAGAACTCCATGTACAAAAGTTCTAGATTAATACAAGAAGGTGTTGATTCAGACTCCTGGTGTTCAAATATTCTCTGTGTATGCATTTTTTGAATGTTTTGCTCATGAATTTTTTACTCTTTCTGTCAAGCAATTTCTTTTATGCTATGTATGAATGATTTCTTGTTGAATGTTTGAAATCTGGGAGAGAGAGAGTAAAGGAAATGAGTTTCAATTGTTTCTCTATCTGAGCAAGAGTTCCTGCAAGGAGTGCAGTTGAATTATCCGCAAGGAGTGCATTAACAAAGGGTTCGGAGGTTTGTCTCTGAAAGCTCAGGAGAGATAACTTTTGTTCTCATTCCCTCAGAAGTGCAGTTGGGCACATGAGCCGTGCAAGGTGTGTGAAGGCCGAGTAGAGGTTCACGTTTGGTAACTTGAATGATTTGTTGAGAGATTGTTGCTGCAGGAGTGCGCAAAGTCGATAGGTTCCAATCCATTAGAGTAATTAAAGAATTTGTTGTAAGGAGTGCGTGCAGGAGTCTTCTTCAAGACTCAGAGTTGGAGAAAGTTCAGGAAGAATAAAGCCTTCAAATTCGTCGAAGGAGGCACAGGAAGCTTGTGCACTGAAAACAATGAGAAAGAGTTGCAAGTTGGGTCGTAGGTGGTTAAGTACCATGGAAAGCCACTTAGTAATGAGTTGTAGAAGTCCTCGTGAAAGAAAAAGATGGACGGTCGAAATTCTCTGAGGAGAATTCGCGAAGTCCCGTTAGTCGTCAAATCTCGCGGAAGAGCAGAGGAGTTACCGCAAGTATTCCCAAGAGTTCTAAGCTCAGGAGGAGTAGATTCGTAGATCCAAGCCATAGGAGCCGCTGGATTTACCTGTGAACTTCTATTTCAGGTTTTCGCGAGTGGAAGTCCCAAAATCTTGGCAATAGGACTCGCAAAATCATGAAACGTGAAGTCTCGAAGGCCGAAAGGATTGTGGGGACCACAAAATCGGAAGGTGGATAGGTGGCGCACTATCGACACGGAGTCAAACTCCGTTGACCATTTCGGGGTTTCATGGGGTGAAGACCCGAATTCCTTGCATTAGGATTCGCGGTATTGCGAAGTCCGAAGTCCCGACAGAGTGAAAAGTCGTTGAAAGGTCAAAACTTGCGAGTGCATCGTAGTTTCGGCAAATTAGGTTTCGGGAATCGAGGGAACGAGTTGCTCAACATCGCGACTACTAAAATCACGATAAGGAGAAATATGAAATAGGGAGAGAAAGGGTTAGCGTTGACTGTTTTCGGGTTTTCGGAGATTGAGAGATAAGGCGCTTGACCACAGGATTCGCGAAAGTGCAAAGTCCAATATCCCGAAGTACAAGGGGGAATTCTCAAAGTTGATTGTGGGTGCATATTTCCCGAAAGGGAAATAGAGGATCCATTTCCAAGAGCTCTTTAGGCCATTGTAAGGGAAAAGATCCTGTGTACGTGACCCTCCGACCTGCGGGTTGAGTAGGGCGGTGTCATCATATTGCAGCTCAGAATAGATGGATCATGCATCAGATGGATATCAAATCTGCATTCTTGAATGGATATTTGGAAGAAGAGGTTTATGTAAGACAACCTCCGGGTTATGAGATTGATAAGCACAGAGATAAAGTTTATAAGTTGAGGAAAGCCTTGTATGCATTGAAGTAGGAATCCCGAGTTTGGTATAGCAGGATTGATGAATACCTAATCAGTGTTGGATTTAGCAGAAGTCCAAGTGAACCAACTCTGTATACAAAGATAGACCAGAAAGGTAAAATTTTGATTGTCTGTTTGTATGTTGATGACTTGATTTTTACTAGAGATCTATCTGTACATGATTTTAAAAATGCCTTGAAAACAGAGTTTGAGATGACTACTTTAGGTTTCATGAAATTTTTTCTTGGAATTGAAGTGGATCAATTTGATGATGGCATTTTCATTTGTCAAACTAACTATGCAAATGAAGTGTTGAAAAGGTTTAGAATGTTGAATTGCAAGCCAACTGCAACACCAATGGAAACTGGTATTAAACTGAGCAAGTATGATGAAGGATCATATGTTGATCCAACCCTGAATAAGAGGCTGGTTGGAAGCCTTATGTACTTAAAAAAAAATATACCTGACATTATGTTTGCTGTGAGTTTGATTTCCAGATTCATGGAGACTCCGAAGAGTACTCATTGGCAAGCACGAAAGAGGATCCTGAGATATGTTGCTGGAAAAACTAATTTTGGTATCCAATACACATCAAGCTTAAACTTTGAGCTAATCAGATATACTGATAGTGATTTTCCAGGTTCCATTGATGAGGGGAAAAGCACATCTGGGTATATTTTCAATCTTGGATCTAGAGCAGTGGCATGGGCATCAAAGAAACAACCCATTGTGACTCTATCTTCTACTGAGGCAGAGTATGTTGCAACAGTTGCATCTACATGTCAAGCCGTGTGGATGAGAAAAGTCTTGAATGAATTGTTGCATGACTAGAATGATGCAACTCAAATTGTTTGTGACAATAAATCTGCCATTGCACTGTCAAAGAATCACGTCTTTCACAAACAAAATAAGCTCATTGATACGAGGTATCATTTCATTCGTGAACTAGTAAATGGAAAATAAATTTCTATTCAGTTTTGTCAATCTGAATAACAATTTGCAGACATATTTACAAATCCTTTGGGAAATGAATTGTTTAAAATCCATAGAAGAAACATTGGGGTCTGCAAGTTGTAATGCATTGTTTACAACAATTTTGTTTTACTTGTTTTAGTTTGTTTTCCTCTGAAATGATTAAGAGTGAGTATGTTAGGAAGTAATCATTTCACCACCTCTTTGCAAATGGTGAATCAGTGGTCGTCTTGACCTTTCAAGACTCAAGGATTAAACCACCGATTACATTTTTTGTTTTACATAATTTAAACGATGGCCACCTTAACCTTTGCAGGCCACAAAACACCATCACCACCTTGACTAAAATCTCTTAGGAGATTGAAGAGGCAATTTTCTGCGTTTAAATACTAGAGTCGAAATTGTAATTGATATGGGCTTGAAAGATTTTTTTTTTTTGAATTGAATTTGTCATTCCGTGTTTTATTTTAACTGAGTTTGTAAACTCTGTTCATGTTTTTCATTTTTTTCGGCATTTGGAGTTTATTGGTTCAAGTTGTGTGGAGTTCTCTTGTTCTTGCAAACGCCAAACCCCAAAGTGGCCCCACAGCCTCATTGAATTTCATGGATCGACGATTACTGTTGTATGTTGTTCATGCATCAAGCATTACCAAATGTTGAAACCCTATATTGTTTGGGCCCCACACTTTTTTCGCGATTCGGTGTTTGACGTTGTGCGGTGTTTTTCATTTGGAGTTTGTAAACCCCGAAACTCGAAAAGCACCGAGCCCACACTCCATTTGATTTTTCGCGATTTGGGAATTATTGTTTGTGGCGTTCGGTGTTCGTGTTCGCTGAAATCCTGAACCCCGACTTGACCCATTTTCTTATATCGTGGATATTAAAGTAGAGTTCAGCCATTAAAAGGACTATGAAAATGAAGAAGGACAACGAAGGGCTCCAATCGACAAGGAAGTAATGTGATAACAGAAGTAGAAATTTAAACAAGATAGAACAATTTTTGAATTGGAAAAAGATGAGATTACTACCTCAAAACCAACATGAGGCAGATCGCTACAAGAAAGTGATCCTCTAAGCATTGGAAGTCAATTTAATACTAGTGAGAGAGCTCAATTAAAATCGCTAGAAGAAATCCCTATGAATGAAAATCTCTATAGGAAAGGGAGCTTGTTTTAATCTCTATGGAAGAATAATCTTAGTAGGAAACTCGCTACAAGAGAAGGATCTCATTTTAAATATCTGGAAGAAAAATATTTGAATGAAAATCGCTATAGGAGAGACTCAATCCATCGCTGGAAGAAACAAAAACGTAGGAAGGAATCACTCGGAGAGACTCAATCCATCGCTGGAAGAAACAAGAAAATGCAAGAAGGAATCACTAGGAGAGACTCAATCCATTGCTAAAAGAAACAAGAAAACACATGAAGTAATCTCTAGGAGAGAGCTCCTTTTTTTTTAAAATCGTTGGAAGAGAAATATCTGAAGGAAATCGTTGCAGGAGAGAGATACTTTTTAAACTCGTTGGAGAGAAAAATATCTGAAGGAAATTGTTACAGGAGAGAGCTCCTTTTTAAGTTTGCTGGAAGGAAAAATATATGAATGAAATTCGATATAGGAGATTCACTAAAGGGAATGCGCATTCAAATCGTTGAAGAAAACAAAAATTTCTGAAAGAAATCGCTATAAGAAATTCTCTACAGGGATGGCACATTCAAATCATTGGAGGAAACAAAAATTTATGGAAGAACTCGCTACAAAGAGTCTCATTCAATCGTTGGAAAAAAAAAAACGATGGCATATGACATCCCAAAAAATAAAGTATTTTTGAAATTTAAAATTTGTTGGAAAATTATTTCGTTTTTAGTAAATTCGATTTTGGAATATTTTTTCCATTTATAGAAATTCCGAATTTCAAATTTGATAATTGTAATTAATTATTATGACTGTTGGGAAGAGATCTGATTTGACCCAACTAACTATTTGACTATGACACTTGTATTAAAACATAATATTTTATATTGATTGCTCGAGGACAAATGGAACAACCATGTTAAAATCAGCTGACCATGACTCCATGAGTGGGGAGCATGTTGGAACTACCTCTGGGCTGATTGTTACAAGTGGTAAATTAGAGATTTGGCCATTGGTAGCCCCTGAAAATCAGCGATTTAGAAAGATGCGAAAATTCCCAAGGGAGGGAAAAAGACCTAGGCAAAAATATTTTATTGATAAATATCATATGTGAGGAGGCAGGACGTTGCCTAATATGTTGGGAAAATGAACTACTATGTACTTGATGTTATGAGCACTAAATATTAAGTGTGAGGTAAGGAGAAGACGATAGGGAGAAGAAGACATTGTTGAAGAGGAGATTCCAAGTTTGCCCTCATGGACTCATGGTCAGGCTAGCAGGTGAATCGAGCAAGTGATTTGACTACCTTGTTCTATGGTTGGGAGGAATGTGGTTGTTCCCTTGTCTTCTCGCGAGCTGGTTCGTATATGTTGCTCTACCCTTCTCTGTTTGAATGACTGTATCTAATTGTTGTAATGTATCTATTGCATGATTATATCTAACTTTTGTCATGCATCTATTTGAATGATTGTGTCTATTGCTGTAAGGCATCTGTGTGAAGGGTCATATCTATTACTGTAATATGTTTGCTTGAATGATTACATCTGACTACTAAAATGTATCTGTTACGGAAGGTAAAGTATTGTTTTGGATGTAATCTGTCTTTTGGTGCGAAGTCATGATAGACTACCAAATTCTAGAGTTGTCCCCCCTATAGTTAGAATGCTAGACAAAAGCACCTATAAGTATACATATAACTGAGTATGGAAAGGAGTAGATTAACTTCAATTATGTGTCTCCTGTCCATAAATTAAATTGCAGACATATTTGTTCATGTATAACTAGATTTAAGCANATATATATATATATATATATATGCAAACTAGACTATATGCAATTTTGTGATTAAAATTTCCAAGAAACCAAATATAGATCCTATGGAACATCAGTATATAGTTACGAACTTATGATAAAATGAAATTTATATATACATGTATACATATATGTATAGATCTATTTACTGTTGGTGTCTTGTACAGACAATATTGACTAAAAGAGAATTTAGTAACTCTAACAAAAAATTCTCTTACGCAGAAAGTGATTGTTTTATTATACCAGCAAACTCATTTATCTATTGGTAATCAATTGTTTTTCTGAGTAAAGAAAATACCCCTAACAGAGAGTCTGGAGACCCCTCCTAGGTCTCATCATAGTACCAAACTTTGTCTTGATGGATAGTACATGTACATACTTATAGATTAAAGTTGTTGGACCTGTTAGTGAAGTCGAAATTATAACTCTGTCACTCATGCATTTCTTTTCTTAGAACAAAAGTAAGAGGACAAGTATAAACAAACAAGGAGTTATGAAAAAGTTATAGTGAAATTCATAGAAGTAGTCTGAGTATACGTATGTCCTCTTGTATGACATAAAAACTACCTTAGGTTGTAGAAGTAGGATATTGCATACTCACCGAATGGCCTTTGCATATGATTATTTTTGTAAAGAAACTAAACCAAGCATAAGTGAAAGAATTCATAAACTTTTAATATAACTCTGTATAATTACCTAAGGTATGGACCAGTTAATACCATTCGTGACAATAAATCTTATAATTTCAGACATTTCGTTTGTGCAGATGTAAGATAGGGCAAGAGAATATAATCGTATTTACTTTTTCAAATGTCAAGCTACAACATAATAAAAACCTGATTGAGCTTTTTCGGCCAATCATTTAGTTTTGAAATCAACCCTCGTTTGGGCTGTGGAATTTAACAACCGAAGTATCACAACACTAAATAACCTCTATGACAGAGAAAACACCCTTGTGACTAAAATTTTCAGAGCTTCTGGAAGAGGGCATAATGGAACCCAATTACCTTTCACGCAGACGACAGTGGTTGTCCTCCAAATATCCGCATAGCCGAAACCCTGCAAACATTGGGACAAAACCATTACAGCTCGTTCTACGTATAGGATAGGATTTAATGAAGTAGAAAGGTATAATTGAAATAACACTTAACTCTGGATGGGGAAATCCGACACCTTCTCTGCTGCAACCACTGCAAATCGTCTAGACCAAAAGGGGGAGGAGGAGCCCGAATCTCCCTGATGGTTACCCTCGCAAAACAAAAGGGGGCCCATCATTAGTAACAAGCATCCAAGATCAATCCAACCAATAATATAGAGAAATAATTATTTCTGAAGAATTATACAAGCCGTATGATAGGTGTAAATATGAGGTTTAAGTCAATTAAATAAAGGACAAAGAAAATAAAATTTCACCAAAATTTTAAATCTATCCAATACCATACGAATATTTTAGAGAATACATGCAGGAACAACACCACGATGAAGACTCTAGTTTTATACATCTTCACCCTCATTCAACTTATGAGTAAGTGAGCACGAAGAGAATAACCCAATTTTTTCTTTAGTTACAGTTAGGGTCTAATTAGTTCCTAATGGATAGTTTGATTTATAATTATTCGAGAAGACCCTCGATGGGGAATCTTCAGACTTAAACACTTGTTGATAAGTTGGAAACTAAGAAAATCGAAGAAAAACCCTTGTCCTTGTAGACAACAAGAATTAGTAATTAACTATCTACCAGTGAGATTTCAGTACCGAAAATAGGTATACAGGGGGCTGTTACAAAACCTTAGTCAAATGAACCTTGACTCTAACTCCGATGAAGCACCATGGGGAGCTTCACGAAGAGGAATTTCAATAGCGATTTCAGAGGAGATCATACGAGCCACGAGAAAGTCATCATGCACGTGAGACGCTTAGGGAAAATCACGAGAACAATGAATCAATCAGAAAAATGATCTTGTTGAATGACTAAATATTTAATATGCAGGAAGATTGTTACTTACCGATAACAATAGACGGAAGCGCTTCATACTACCGAACCCCTTGCAGGTAAAGTCACAAACAAGGCAAAGAAAACGCAGAACCCTTCCAAAAACCAGACTCACTAATGAGACAATGAACTTTGGCCACTACCCTAAACACAAAATCATGCATGTTGAATGCAGTGGGTACAATAGGAGGTTTATGCCATGTGACCTGAGCGGTTTGGCGTGCTTGGTTTGGTTGAGGGTACAGGGTTGGCCTCTATTAGCCTATGGCTAACCTTTACCTATCACTAAGTCTAAATTATCACCTATATTTGAATTATTCATTTAGGATAT
>SNQJ01S0042941.1:120899-133700 GCA_010110895.2 Picea sitchensis | reverse complement strand
TTCATTTAGGATATTAGTAATATATCCTCAAGTGATGACTAATGAGTTAGTTAAGATTGCCTAGCCTAGTCATCATGAAAGATTTTAGGATCTAGAGCAAATCTCTCTATGAGGTGGGATCACTCATTGAACTATAAATATGTAACATTGGAGTTAATAATGTAGTGTTGGCTAGTGAGCCTTTTTCGACATGTTGTTGTTCTTGTTTATATTTTATCAATTGGTATCAGAGCCATGGTAAAAAAATGGTGATAGTATCAGAGCATTATTGATCCTCAATGGTAGTTGTTCAGGCAGTCCACGTGTCCAATTGGTCCAAACATGATCTATTCATAATGAAGCATTACCTGCAACGATCTGGAATGCAGAGATGGAGAACAACTCCACGCATCTCTAGAAGGAGGAAAGCAAGTGATGCAAATAGACGGATCTGGTATGCATGTTCCTGTGATTGTAAAATTATTTCAGATCTCTGCTACAAATCGATTTATTTTCCTCGATCCTATCTAATAATTCCATGGCTCCGATTTAAGGGCCATGGGAGCACCCAAACATTGTCTATTATCAATGCCGAGAATTTGTAGTTTGTGCTTAACAAGACAACGATAGCACTCTGGAAAATGTTGCAAATTGAATATGGCTTGTTTTTTATTTTTTAAATTTGACTCTGCAAGTTTGAATCTGGATTCTGTAATGCTAGACATTTAGAATCGAAAAGCAGTTTTGTGGTCAGGCTTGCAGCTATCCAAAATCCACAAGAAATGCCCAGTGTCGACCGTCAACTTGTAGAAATCCAAGAGGATCAATATGGGATTGATCTCGTTCCTCTGTTCAATGTACACCATTTTCCCATGATTGTAGAAATTTTGTTATTTCCATCACCATCATCTACAGCTTGTTAAAACAGTAATACCATTTAGATTCTCCGTGTACAAAATAGTGACCCCACAGGGGCGTAATCCCTTCCAGTCTGTTTTGGACAGTTCACAATAATAACTTGAGCGATAACGTTGGCAACTTCCTTGACTGGGTCACTCCTGGGCCTATGTCTCTAGTTTTGGAAAGCAGAAGATGATTGCAGTCGTGTCCATCTATAATGTCCTCCAACTGTAGCAAGGCAATACCATAGTTTCTAAGACTTTGTAAGATCAGGCCTCCTCTGCTTCACGATACTGCAAAAATCATATAATGTAAAAGGAACCATGAGTACGGAATTTGGCTACTCCAAGAAACCCAACTCCACTGAAATAGCTCCTGTTCTCACATTGCCTACGCAAGTATTCTTTTCCTTTCAACAGATGAAAATACAAAACATTCCCTGAAGACATTGTTGGATAGTTTTGAGGTATACAAGACTCAGTAAGGGTTCCATAAAAACCTCACAAACGATGTTCAGGGATAAGAACAAGCGTTGACGGATGGTGGATAGTTCGTATTTCTTGCACAAAAAGGCGATTCCTTTCGATTTGGTCGAATAAACCGTATTTAAAGGGTATTTCCCTGGCTGAATATGGTGATCGAGTTCGGAACTTGCCCTCCCGGGTTTTAAAAAGTTTAGAACCCGAAAGAGATAGATCATCAGCGGGGCAGCGATAAAGCAGTTGGCATAGTAATCGCATAATCTTGATGAATTTGTTTTTGGGTTTAACAGATCCAATGAAGCAATAGATAGTGCCCTCTCATTTCCAAGCTTTTTTTCATCGAGGTCTGTACCCTATTGGTGAGCGGGGCTAGATCCAAAAGTCTCCTCAATTGATGCCACTCATATCTCTTCTAACTGAGTTGCTTCCTGTTGCATTATGAGTATTATCAATGATGCAACAGACCAGATCGTTTCTATGCGGTTCTACCGCACCTTGCCTTGCAACGATTTCCCATTGATATTCGACTCAATATTCATATAAGCATGGTGGCGAAATGAATCTACTTGATTTCTTGGGAAATCTAACAAATCTGCAACGCATTGAAATGTGAAACTAATCGAGATTAAAGAAGCTTCCGAATACCTTCAAGAATTTAACATGAGTTAAATGTCTATATTTAAGTGGTTGCAATTCTATTTCCAGCGAGCAATTCTATTTCTAGCCAAACATCAGCGTGCTGGAGGATATCGAATCACATCAATGATGGAAGCATTAAGGACGACCCCTTAAATACTCCAAATGTACAACTCATTAAATCCAGGAAGTTATGGCAAAGTCAAACCATAGGTAAAAGTTTTCACTCATGACGTGTGGCTATTAGTGAGCTTTTTCAAAATTTATTTTGAAATATCACTTTTCATTACTTTATCTTCTTTGGAGGTTTAAGAAAAATGTAGAGTTTTTTGTTTTTAAGAATTAATCATGGTGAATGATTAAATAAGTGAGTGAAAGATTACAATAGAAAAGTGCATGTGAGTAACTTTATGAGATAAAGTTATTTTTGGAGGTATAAGGAGGATCCTCAATATTTTGGATATTGAGTATTTATATCCAAAATAAATTTGTAAAAGAGGATGGAAGTTTAAATGTTCTTATTGAGAAAGAGGGTGTTTCCTCATTAAAAAGGGGAACAAAAGTCTAATTGAAGGTTTGGCGATGAGATGTGATGATAAAGACATAGAACAACTTGGACTATGGTTGATCACATTGTAAGCGATGGGAAGTTTTATGAAAGGACTATGGTAAATGTTTGAGTGTGTTTAGCTTGGTATATGTGTTTTCCAGAAGAGGGCTTGTAATTCATACACCATTGTGATCTCAAGAAAGTTTCAAAATGTATTTGAGCACGGTTATTGTAAGAGTGATACTCATAATAAAATTGAAGTCTTTTTCTATGTGTCCTAGATCCACCCAAAATTGAATAAGAGAATCTTAGGTACACTTTGTGTTATGTGTGATGGTAAGATTTTATAGAATATTTATGTCATTATGTTTAGTGTTGACATAATCATACTTGCAATTCATCATTTAACACAACAAACATGAAGTTCAAGGTCAAATTCATGTCATTCAAGCATATGTGAAGAACATTCTCAAGCATTCAAGTCGTCAACTACATCAGTAATGGACAAATCAAAGTTTTCAAACTCAACACATCATGGATCATTTAAAGTTAAATTGTAACTTGCAAACAATGTTTGTTGTAAGATTACTTAATCAAGATTTATTGTAACTTACAAATTGTCCTTTTGTAAGTTTACTTGTCTTTTTTAAATCAAGTTGAGTTGAATTGAATTTGTCATAAGGTGCATTTTCTACTGAGACCGACACCCTAGAGTCATTTTGAGTCGTAATTGACAATGATGAGTACTTGAAACTCAAATCATTGTAAACATCAAGTTTTAGATGCATTTTCGGTGGTAACTGACATCCTCAACTTCCTGGAAGCAAGTTCAAGAAAACAAATTCAAGCGAGTGTGAAGTTCAAGTGAGCAAGTTGCAGATAAGCCTTCTTCTGTCAAGTCAAACTATAATCAAGATCTATCTGCACAAGGAGACCTCATTTAGTGTTTTGAAATGGTTCGAAATCTAGAATTACTAGAGTTACTGAACACTCTGATAAACACCATTGAAGACAACACAACGACATTGAACAAGGAAACTCTTCAATAGGTGCTAACTTGTTTGCAAGTGACGCAAGCTAAAGTTAGACTTCTTTAATCTCTATCCCAACTATTGAATGATGAGTGGATAGATCTCAAAAATCAACAGCCAGTGAAGTGTTCTGAACTAGTTTTTGTTCAGGATAACCCTCTCTATGATGATGATGATGATGTTTTTGATCAACAATCAGTGAAGGAACAACACAGTGATACAACTTCAGAATCAGTTTCAGACGAAGTTGAATCTATTCATGAACCTACGTTTCATTTTTCTTTTGATTTCAGTAAAGAAAACCTTTCAATGATGCATCGACATGCAGTAAATCCACTTCCATGGATTTCAAAGCAACAGGTTCAGAATACTCTTTCCAAGCCCATCATCAGACCTTGGGAAGAAATCATCTACAACAAGAATAGAACAAGACTTGGATATGACAAGGAAGTTACCTTTCATACTCCCAATTATTCCAGACCAATCAAGTTCCATAGTGTTGGATTCCTTTAAGAAGCTTCAACTTCACCTGTTCAAGTTCAGCATCAGAATGATACATGCCAACATTGTAATCGAGTTGGTCACAAGGACAATCAATGTTTTGATCTCCATCCTTGCCAGCATTGTGGCAAGCATAACCATTCTTCAGACAGATGTTCAACACTGAAGAAACCTAGAATATTGAAGATTCACTATGAGTGGATTGATCCTTGGAAATGGTCATCAACAACCAAACGATTATATAAGTCTTACTGTAGAATTAAATCTCGAGTAAAGACCAATCTTGTATCACATAACATTTTTGTACCTCACATAAGTGGTCCCCTTATGGCATAGCTTTCGAGCATGGCCCTCACGGGATGAGATAACATGTGGTTTTTTTTGCATGCCCACTTTGTGTTGTACTCAAATGAAACAAGTATGGTACTCTTTTGAGCCTACAAGGGGGGAGTACAAATGATGTAACTCTCATGCACCTCAAGGGGGGGAGTTCAAAATTCCAGTGAATATGGTTCATGAAACCACTTGTGGTCTCTCCTTTCAGTTGACAAAGGGGGGAATTGATGATGGAATTGAAGATATTTGTCAGACAGAAAGTTTTGACAACAACAAACATCAAGTATGCTAGATGGGCATGAAATTTGCCAAATGGGCAATTGCGGTCTGTAGATGACATACTTTGGCATAATTATGGTTCAATAAGTTTAAGTTAAATCATACATAGTTGGGATATTGATTTTGATTTTGAAAGCAATGATGTGGACATTTGGTTCACATGGATGGTCATTCAACCTAGCAGAGGACAAGAGGATCCTTCTGCATTGCAGCTTGGCATTTGATTGAGTTGTCAAGCATTTTCAGGGATGTGTTAGACTAGAAGTTGATTCACTTCTTTTGGTTCGCTCTCATCATATTGGAGTTTACATTAAGTAAACAATTTGCATGCATCTTGGCTCACATGATTACATAGTGAGATTTTCCAGAGATGACAGACTTTGACTGGATTATGGTTCAATGACTTGCAATTGAATCATACACATTATACATTGGGATGTTGTTGGACACATAAAAGTGTCAATATTGGTTAGTGGTTATCCAAAAACCATTATATACATGGTATCAATTGTTTAGTGGTTGTCCTAAATCATAGATTCAGAGAGCACTTTCAGTGATACACAGATAGTAGAGTAGTGATACTACATGTTCACCAATTAGCAGAAGCATCAGATTCTTCTAGCTAAAATACTTGGAAAAATGATCAAATTGTCAAGCAATCAGGAAATGCTAAGATATTGCAGTTGTTCACTTCCATATCTTAGCTCTTTTCATGTTCATTTCAAATGAACATGTTCAACATCTAGATTGGTGGTTTTTCAGGCAGTTCTTCATTGAGGCTCAACTCAAGAGTTTCAGTATGAAGACTTGGAATTGATACCAGTTTATGATTTATTGTTGGTATTATCGATCAGACTTGTGATTGAGGGGGGGATTGTTAGCCTATGGCTTACCTTTACCAATCACTAAGTTTAAATTATCACCTATATTTGAATTATTCATTTAGGATATTAGTAATATATCCTCAAGTGATGACTAATGAGTTAGTTAAGATTGCCTAGCCTAGTCATCATGCATGATTTTAGGATCTAGATAAAATCTCTCAATGAGGTGGCATCACCCATTATACTATAAATATGTAACATTGGAGTGAATAATGTAGTGTTCGCTAGTGAGCCTTTTCCACCATGTTGTTGTTCTTGTTTATGTTTTATCAGCCTCGTTCCTCACCCACCTCCTTAATGGTCGGTCATATAATTTACTCTTGATTGTTCAGTACCTCCAGTCTTATTTATGAGGGTCGGTCCGGGTCCTTTCAAGAACCTATGTATCAGATTGATCAACCCTAGTTGCTGCTAGTCCAGTTAGCATCAATGGTTAGCGTAATCAAAACCTGGTAAGTTACAATCTAACTGTCCGATTTGGGGTGCATTTCTAGTTAGAAACTTGGTTAATTTAAGACATGGGGAAGGATCCTCATCCAACCAAAGAATGGTCAAGGGTGCCTTCATAATCCAGAAAACAAACCATGAAATACTTCAAATAATTCGAGATTAGTTAAACTTTAGGTTTGACCACTTTTACCTTGTGTACCTAGTCATTCTGGGCCTTAAAGTTAGGCTTGCACGTGTTTAGAGGAGTCATGTACTCGAGAAGAGAATGAGTTCTTAAGCAATAGACCATGCCAGGTTCCCTTGTGTTACAAGTTATTTACACCTTAATCCTTCACAAATGTTAGTAGGACTTCAAAAAAAAGCAAACACTAGTATATGCCTCCATAATTCTAGAAAGAAGTTTGAATATATGGGTATCACGGAATTTCAATAAGGATGTCGTCTTTTTTTTTATAAATCTACATTATGAAGTTTAGAGCTTATTGCGCCATAGAAGATTATTTTTTTTTTTACGAAAATGAGGAACATTACATATGGTATCAGAGAAAAAGGTTACAACACTGGACCTGAATGGGGCCACATTAGTTTCTTAGCACATATTTCGATATATGACAATCTAATAAACCTTTTTGTTACAGACAGAAAAAATTTATGTTTGGTGTGAATTATGGCAGCTCAGGATGATGCAGAAATCAGAATGGAAGGAAATCCAGATCAGGGACCTCATGGAGATCCAACATAGAATAGTGACGAAGCTCTCCTATAGAAGTACTAGAAACAATGAGGAATCTTATTTTTGAGTTGAAGGTTTTCAAAGCAGACAATGAGAAATTGAAGAAAGCACAACAGGAACAACAAGAGATAAATGAAGTCATGTTGCGCAGTATAGTGACCAAGAAAATCCCAAAGGACGATAACCATGATGAAGAGGTCAGCAAAAGGGCCTCCAACAACTCTGGGTCGAAAGCAAAAAAATGAGACAGTTCATCTGAAGGAACACCTTCAGCTGAAGACAAAACTAAAACAAATAGAAAGAGAAAACAAGTAGACCACCTTGAAGGAGAATTTAAAAAGAGTAAACCAACTACCTTTGATGGAGAATTTATGACAGGAGAAGAAGTTGAGGCATGGTTGTTGGACATCAAAAAGTAATTCCAGATATACAACTATTCCAACAATATGAAGGTCAGAATGGTCATCTACAATCTGAAAGGGAAGGCCAGCATTTGGTGGCAAGACCTAAAATTAGCCAAGGGCCTAAAGGAGGAACAGTTGGAATGGTCTGACTTTAAGAAGTATTTCAATAAACAATATCTTTCCGAAAGCTATTATGAAAGGAAAATGAAAGAATTTTACGAGTTATGACTTCAACAGATGATGACATAGGACCTTATAAATAAATTTCTGGAACTACTAAGGTTCGTACCATACATTTGGGAGGATAAGCCAAAAATCCAGTGATTCTTAAGTAGTTTACCACAGTCCTACAGGGACATAATTGACTTTGACAACCCCAAATCCTTGAGTGAAGTATTCAGGAACGCACAAATGTGCTATGACCAGTATAAATAGCAAGTAGATTTTCCCAAATCCTGGAAGGATAAGTAACAAGATCGAATGGACCAGCAAAAGAAGGGATACCAGCCAACTACTTATCAGAATGAATCAAAAATATTTTCAAGAAAGGATTTTCACTCCAATCATCTGAATACGCAAGGTAGCGGTAAACAGGTAAATCTGGGAACGAAGAAGTTTGGGGACAGCTCCCATGAGCCATTAAAGTGCTGGGAATGTGGAGAACCTCATCTAAGGAGGAATTGTCCATATTTTATTTCAACAAACATAACTATTATTCATAATTTGCAGGAAGCCTCGACCATGGGAGACGTGGGCAGAATCCTGCATTGGATAAATGCATCCATAGATGGTCGACAAGCTGACCACCAGTCCTCGGTGGCAGAAATCGAAGGTAAAATCAATAACACTCAAATTTCTATTTTAATTGACCCTGGAGCTACGTTAAGTTATATTACTCCTGATGTAGTAGAGTCAAATAAAATTAAGAAACTGAAGCATGCAAAATCATGGCTTGTACAACTAGCAATAGGTACTAAAAAGAAAGTAGTTGACTTTATTTCTAATTTTGAGTTTAACTTAGATGGTCAAAATATAAGAACAAATCTGAACATCCTACCACTAGGATCTTACGATATGATTATCGAGATGGATTGGTTGGAACAACACAAAGAAGTACTAGATTTTTATACAAAGATACTTAACTATAAAGACGATTTTGGCACTGCTGGAACAACCCAAGGTATACCAAAACCTGTATCAGTCAGACAAGTTTTAGTGATGCAACTCAAAAAATGTATGAGAAAGGGATGTCAAGTTTATGCCATCCAAGTAACGAATCTATTAGAAAAAGAAGATAAGACAAAGTTAGAATACTTTGTTGTCCTACGTGAATTTAGAGACATGTTTGTGGATGAGATACTAGAATTACCTCCTATAAGGGAAATAGACTTCTCTATAGACCTACTACCTAGTTCAGCCCCTATCTCAAAAACACCTTACCGAATGAGTCTACCAGAACTGACATAATTAAAGATACAATTACAAGAATTGTTGGACAAAGAGTATATCAAACAGAGTGTTTCACCATGGGGGGCACCAGTCCTCTTTGTGAAAAAGAAAGACGGTACTCTAAGACTATGTATCGATTATAGACAACTGAACAAAACGACTATTAAGAACAAATACCCCTTACCAAGGATAAATGATCTGTTCGATCAAGTAGGCGGTGCCAAGATCTTTTCAAAGTTGGATTTACGATTCGGTTATCATCAAGTTAGGATAAAAGATGAGGACATAAACAAAACAACTTTTTGAACAAGATATGGACACTACAAATTTGTAGTCATAACTTTCAGACTCACTAACACACCAGCCACGTTTATGTGCCTGATGAACACTATTTTCAATCAGTACTTAGACAAGTTCATAGTAGTATTTATCGATGATATTCTGGTCTATTCTAAATTGGAGGAAGAACATGATGAACACTTAAGAATATTTCTGCAAACGTTGAGGAAACACAAAATGTATGCCAAATTTGACAAGTGTGACTTTTATCAAAAGGAAATACAATATCTAGTACATCTAATTTTAGCAGAAGGCATTGTCGTAGACCTGGAGAATATACAAGCCATTATGGAATGGCCGGTACCTAAGGATGTAGCGGATATTTGGTCATTCATGGGAATCACCGGGTATTATCGCAGATTTATAGAGGGGTTAACCAAGATAGCCTAACCTATCACGTCATTACAAAAGAAAGGGGCCAAGTTTAATTGGGCACAGAAGTGTCAAGACAGTTTTAACAAGATAAATGAATTATTGACAACTGCACCTATATTGAAGGTAGTAGACCCAAATAAAGACTTCACCGTATGTGTTGATGCAAATAAAGAAGGACTAGGTGGCGTCCTAACTCAGGAAGGACACGTGATTTGTTACGAGTCCTACAAATTTAAGGAACACCAGTGAAATTATGTCACTCATGACTTAGAATTGGCAGCGGTAATATATGCCTTAAAAATGTGGCGACACTACATAATGGGCATAAAATTTCTACTATTGACGGATAATAGTGGTGTGAAATATATGTTTAGCCAACTAGATCTTAATGAAAGGCAAGAAAGATGGATAGCCTTCTTGAGAGAATTCAACTTCGATGTCAGACATATCAAGGGTAAGGAAAATAAGGTAGCAGAAGCTTTAAGTAGAAGAGTCCATGGGTTATTTGAGATAAATATCAGCAGGGCAGAAAGTGATCTGGAATAAAGAATAAGGATGGCAGGTATTAATGACGAAAATTACACTAAGATAATGGCAGAATTACAAAACAGTATAGAAAACTCAGATAAACGAGATCTAAGTATTGACAAGAAGGGACTATTACGATTTAAAAACAAACTTTACATACCAGATTCAACAAAGTTAAAATTAATAGTCTTGGACGAAGTGCATAAGAAACCGTATTCTGGCCATCCAGGATACCAAAAAACAATAACAACACTTATACAACTATTTTACTGGCCTAATATGAAGGGAGAAACAAAAGAATACTTGGCTAGGTGCCAAGATTTTCAACAGGTTAAGGCCGAGCACCAGCATACAACAGGCCTATTACAGCCATTACTAGTACCAGAATGGAAATGGGAGACCATATCGCTGGACTTTATAATAGGTTTGCCTAAAACTCAGAAACATAATGATTCTATCATGGTTGTAATCGATAAACATAGTAAGTTTGCACACTTTATTCTTGTAAAGTCTACTTTTAAAGCTATAAACATTGCTGAAATATTCATGAAAGAAATTTTTAGATTGCATGGTATTCCTAAAATGGTGATTTCAGATAGAGACGTAAAATTCACATCCACTTTTTGGAAGGAATTTTTTACAGAGCTAAATACTAATTTGAATTTCAGTACGATTTATCATCCACAAACGGATGGACAGACCGAAAGGATGAACCAAATCGTAGAGGATATGATTTTCATGTACGTAAGAACAAAACCGAACAACTGGGAAGACTATATACACTTGGTAGAATTTGCATATAACAATGGGTACCAAACTTCGGCTAAGTTAAGCCCTTTTGAAGTATTGTACGACAGAAAGTGTACAACCCCAATTAGCTGGGATAACCTCGCTGATAGTCTCATGGTTGGAATAGAGATGCTCCAAGAAATGGAGAACATGGTATGGAAGGTACAACATAACTTAAAAGAAGCACATGACAGACATAAGAGCTATGCAGATCAGAAAAGAAGACACTTGGAATTTCAAGTGGGAGACCGTGTTTATTTGATGGTCAAAGCCCGAAAAATTTCGTTGAAGTTAGGGAACTGTACCAAGGTGGCACCTAGGTTTTGTGGGGCCTTCAAGATACTAACTCGAATTGGACATGTAGCATACCAAATTGCACTCCCAGCTAATCTATGAATTCATAATGTATTTCATGTTTCCTTGTTGAAAAAGTACATTCATGACCCTACTCATGTCATTGATTAGAACTTGGTGCAGGTGGAACCCGAAGGTGAGTTCCAAGTGGAATCCCTGTGTATTCTGGACAAGAGAGAAATAACACTTCGGAACAGAGTCGTCTCTCAGGTAAAGGTCCAATGGAAGCACTTTAGTCCTGAGGAGGCCACTTGGGAGTTGGAGGGAGATCTGCGGAAATCTCATCCAATCCTATTCCAAGAAAGGAATGAACATTGAGGATAGTGTTTTATTGAAGGGGGAAAGGATGTGACATCCCCAAAAATAAAGTATTTTTGAAATTTAAAATTTGTTGGAAAATTATTCTGTCTTTAGTAAATTCGAATTTGGAATTTTTTTTCTATTTATGGCAATTCTGAATTTTGAATTTGATAATTGTAATTAATTGTTATGACTATTGGGCAGAGATATGATTTGACCCAACTAACTATTTGACTATGACACTTGTATGAAAACATAATGTTTTATATTGATTGCAGGAGGATAAATGGAACAACCATGTTAAAATCAGCTGACCATGACTCCATGAGTGGGGAACATGTTGGAAATACCTCTGGGCTAATTGTTACAAGTGGAAAATCAGAGATTTGACCATTGGAAGCTCCTAAAAATCATGGATTTAGAATGCTACGAAAATTCCCAAGGGAGGGAAAAAGACCAAGGAAAAAATATTTTATTGATAAATAGCATATGTGAGGAGGCAGGACGTTGCCTAGTATGTTGGGAAAAGGAACTACTGTGTACTTGTTGTTATGAGCAATAAATATTAAGTGTGAGGCAAGGAGATGACGACAGTGAGAAGAAGACATTGTTGAAGAGGAGATTCCAAGTTTTCCCTCATGGACTCATGGTCAGGCTAGGGGTGAATCGCGCAAGTGACTTGGCTACCTTGTTCTACGGTTGGGAGGAACGTGGTTTTTCCCTTTATCTTCCTGCGAGCCGGTTCAGATATGTTGCTCTACCCTTCTCTGTTTGAATGACTGTATCTAATTATTGTAATGTATCTGTTGCATGATTATATCTAATTGCTTCCATGCATCTATTTGAATGATTATGTCTATTGTTGTAAGGCATTTGTGTGAAGGGTCATATCTATTACTGTAATATGTCTATTTGAATGATCACATCTGACTGCTAAAATGTATCTGTTACAGAAGGTGAGGTATTGTTTTGGATCTAATCTGTCTGTTGGTGCGAAGTCATGATATACTACCAAATTCTAGAGTTGTCCCTCCTTTAGTTAGAATGCTAGACAAAAACACCTATAAGTATACATATAACTGAGTATGGAAAGGAGTAGATTAACTTCAATTATGTGTCTCCTGTCTGTAAATTAAATTGCAAACAGATTTGTTCATGTATAACCAGATTTAAACAAGTATATATATATATATATATATATATATATATATATATGGGTGAAATCATGAAGGTGGGTTACACTTTTGCTTGTTTTATGAGAAAAAAAACTGTATTTTCACACGTTATTCAACTTCCGACATATAAAAGTATTTTTTTTATTTCGAATTTCACTTTACAGTAAAAACAAAACTTGTGAACAATTGTGTTAGCTTTCTAATGACTATTTTTCAATTTTTTTTTATCACGATTTGATATGTCAATTTGACAATTGTTTAACAGTATGTTTCTTAAACACGAAATGAATGATAATGAGTTACTTATTTCTACAACAATGTTTTTTT
>SNQJ01S0042941.1:94186-120889 GCA_010110895.2 Picea sitchensis | reverse complement strand
TATTGGCGTCTTGTACAAACAATATTGAATAAAAGAGAGTCTAGTAACTCTAATAGAAAATTCTCTTGCACAGAGAGTGATTGTTTTATTATACCAGCAAACTCATTTATCTATCGGTAATCAACTATTTTTTTAAGTAAAGAAAATACCCCTAACAAAGAGTCTGGAGACCCCTCCTAGGTCTCGTCATATTACCAAACTTTGGCTTGATGGATAGTATATGTACAGACTTATAGATTAAAGTTTTTGGACCTGTTAGTAAAGACAAAATTATAACTCTGTCACCGATGCGTTTCTTTTCTTAGAATGAAAGTAAGAGGACAAGTATAAACAAACAGGGATTTACGAAAAAGTTATTGTGAAATTCATAGAAGTAGTCTGTGTATACATATGTCCTCTTGTATGACATAAATACTACCTTAGGTTGCAGAAGTAGGATATTCCATACTCAGTGAATGGCCTTTGCATATGATTATTTTTGTAAAGAAACTAAACCAAGCATAAATGACAGAATTCATAAACTTTTAATCCAGCTCTGTATAATTACCTAAGGTATGGATCGGTTAATACCATTCATGATAGGAAATCTTATAATTTCAGACATTTCATTTGCACAGAAGTAAGATAGGGCAAGAGAATATAATCGTATTTACTTTTTCAAATGTCAAGCTACAACATAATAAAAACCTGATTGAGCTTTTTCGGCCAATCCTTTAGTTTTGGAATCAACCCTCATTTGGGCTATGGATATTAACAACTGAAGTATCACAATACTAAATAACCTCTATGACAGAGAAAAAACCCTTGTGACTGAAATTGTCAGAGCTTTTGGAGGAGGGAATAATGGAACACAATTACCTTTCACACAGATGACAGTGGTTCTCCTCCAAGTATCCACATAGATGAAACCCTGCAAACATTGGGACAAAACCATTACAACTCGTTCTACATACGGGAAAATATTTAATGAAGTAGAAAGGTATAACTGAAATAACACCTAACTCCGGATGGGGAAATCCGACACCTTCTCTGTTACAACCATCGCGGATCATCCAGACCAAAAGGGGGAGGAGGAGCCTGAATCTCCCTGATGGGTACCATCGCAAAACAAAAGGGGGCCCATCATTAGTAACAAGCATATGAGATCAATCCAACTAATAATATAGAGAAATAACGATTTTTGAAGAATTATACAAGCCACATGATAGGCGTAAATATGAGGTTTAAGTCAATTAAATAAAGGACAAAGAAAATAAAATTTCACTGAACTTTTAAATCTATCCCATACCATACAAATATTTTAGAGAATACATGCAGGAACAACACCACGACGAAGACTCCATCTTTATACATCTTCTCCCTCATGCAGCTTATGATGAAGTGAGCATGAAGAGAATAACCCGAGTTTTTCTTTAGTTACAGTTAGGGTCTGAGTAGTTCCTAGTGGATAGTTTGATTTCTAATTATTCGGGAAGACCCTCGACGGGGGAATTTGCAGACTTAAACACTTGTTGATAAGTTGGAAACCAAGAATAGGGAAGAAAAACCCATGTCCTTGCAGACGACAAGAATTAGTAATTAACTATCTACCAATGGGATTTCAGTACCAAAAATAGGTATACAATGGGTTGTTACAAAATCCTAGTCAAATAAACCATGGCTCTAACTCCGACGAAGCACTGTGGGGAGATTCACGAAGAGGAATTTCAATAGCGATTTCAGAGGAGATCATACGAGCCACGAGCAAGTCATCATGCGCGTGAGACGCTTAGGGAAAATCATGAGAACAGTGAATCAAGCAGAAAAATGATCTTGTTGAACGACTAAGTATTTAATATGCAGGAAGACTGTTACTTACCGATAGTAACAATAGTGGGAATCACTCCATACTATCGAACCCCTTGCAGGTAAAGTCACAAACAAGGTAAAGAAAACGCAGAACCCTTCCAAAAACCAGACTTGCTAATGAGACAATGAACTTTGGCCACTACCCTAAACATGAAATAATGCATGTTGAATGCAGTGGGTACAATAGGAGGAGTTTACCATGTGACCTGAGCATTTTGGCGTACTTGGGTTGGTTGAGGGTATAGGGTTGGCCTCATTCCTCACCCACCTCCTTAATGGCCAGTAAGAGAATTTACTCCCGACTGTTCAGTACCTCCAGTCTTATTTATGAGGGTCGGTCCAGGTCCTTTCAATAACCTATGTATCAGATTGATCAACTCTAGTTGTTGCTAATCCAGTTAACATCAATGGTTAGCGTAATCAAAACCTGGTAAGTTACAATTTAACTGTCTAATTTTGTGTGCATTTCTAGTTAGAAAGTTGGTTAATTTAAGACATGGGAAAGGATCCTCAGCCAACCAAAGAATGGTCAAGGGCACCTTCATAATCCAGAAAACAAACCATGAAATACTTCAAATAATTTGAGATTAGTTAAACTTTAGGTTCAACCGCTTTTACCTTGTGTACCCAATCATTCTGGGCCTTAGAATTAGTATTGCACGTGTTTAGAGGAGTCATGTACTAGAGAAGAGAATGAGTTATTAAGCATTATACCATGCAAGGTTCCCTTGTGTTACAAGTTATTTATACCTTAATCCTTCACAAATGTTAGTAGGACTTCACAAGAAGGAAAACATTAGTCTATGGCTCTGTAATGCTAGAAAGAAGTTTGAATATATGGGTATCACAGAATTTCAATAAGGATGTTGTCTTTTTTTTTATAAATCTACATTACGAAGTTTAGNAGAGCTTATTGCACCGTAGAAGTTTTTTTTTTTTTTACAAAAATGAGGAACATTACATGGCAGAAGAAAATCGCTATAGGGATGGCTCAATCAAATCGCAATGATATGGTTTCTACTGAAAATTTCAATAAGTTAATGGAAAATCTGATAAGCATTCTAAGGCAGTGACTGGTGAATCTCACAATGGTTACACTTATAAAAATATCCACAAGCAACAAATTATCATATCTAGTGTTCGCGAAACCATCCAAGATATTGTCAATGCAATTAGAATTGTGCCATAATTGTAGTGGGTTTGAAGGCTGAATAAACAATAAAATATCAATACATTCCATCATATTTTATACTACAGAAACATCCACTCAATTTACAGTTTCAACTACGACTATCAATGTATTGAAATCTACAACAAATTTCATTTAAAAATTTCGATATAAAACCTATAATATGGTTATTTTCCTCAACACGAATTTACAACCATCTTAAAAAAAAAAATTACATAACAATACAAAAATGGAGTATCGTAACCAATAATTCATTGACGAGGATTGATATTTACAAAGAGCTCCACTCAAACTAGCACTTAGCTCCTTCACTCGCCAATCCAATGACTTCACTGATACCTCCCAACCAACGCTAGGTGTACTCTTCTCCCCCCTTAGCCCCCCGAGCCATAAATGATCCACGCAAACAAAACCAAAACATACTCTAGCTCCCAGCTTGCCTCGTAAGGTAAAACCACCACTCTATCTCAAGCTGTGTATCCCAACTCTCACAAGTAAAACTAGTCATAAATAATTTGACAGCATAATTTTACCCATAACCAGTGTGATCCCTTTCCTATCTTAACCATTTTCTTTATAGGAATTCTCTTATCGGCCCATCCCCACTTGTACAATTAAATTGTTTTTTAATTAAATAAATTAGAATTATTTCCCCTTTACACTTGTCACCCTCTCCCCGAAGTTGCACAAATAATTGCATATTTTAATTTAATTAAAAGTCAAATTCCCTCACATTTCTCAAATGCGCTCCTTAAATCACTCATAGTTATCTCTTTATTCCCCATATTCTCATTTAATGACTGACTCCTTACTAAATCTGAGTTGAGTTAAAATATGAGACTTCTTCTAGTTAAACTAGTGGTAGCTAGACTCTATATTCCTTTCTATGCATACCCTATTTTCTCATCTTCTTTTATTTCTTAATTTAAAACTCCCTTTTTAATATTTTCTTGCATACATGTGCCTTATCAAATCTTTATATATAATTCACCTTTTCTTAATTCTTAACTTTATTTACTTCATTCTTTTTTAATTTAATTTATAAATTAGTTTTAGTCTTCTTACAAAAACTTAGACTTAGGTTTAATTTCTCCCCCTTCCCTTTTTTGAAAAGTCTTGGACTTTTATTGGGAATTTTTTATTTATTAATAATTTAATCTTTAATTAATTAATTAAATCCGACAATGCTTTAAGATTTTACAAGGTTTAATTATTAGCTCAATGTTTTCTAGGCCACCTAGATCCATTGACTCAAGTGCTACTTATGCGATGTGTCCTTCAAGACACAACTTCGTGCTCCAAGGGTGCTACTCTCCTTTGGTTGGTTTTGGTAGTTCTCCAACCCTTGGAGTCAACACTCTGTTTGGGTGAAGTTGTGAGAGACTAAGAGCTTCTAAGGAATAATGAATCTGTCTTATTGTGTGCCCCTTAGAATCTTCATGAGCGACTGTCTCAGTCTTCCCTCATGATATCGTGGGCCTCTCAAACTAGGTAATCGTTAATCTACAATTCGAGCCACGACGAGAGTGCTAGTAGACTATGACAGGGACGTTTCTACACCTCTCCCTCAATATCTGGTTTATGTGCATGGATCCTTTACTCCTTATGTGAAATTATCAAGCATTTGTCAGCCTACATCCATCAACGAAACACTGTCAATGATCCATATATAAAATTATACTATAATCGATCACATGTCACATATGAATAAATGAAATACTCAAACCAATACAAGCCACTTCCTGACTCAATCTGAAGTCCAAGGAGGTCCATTGATTCCATCGACATCCACAATCTGTCAAGTGTCCTTCACACTCAGAGAAAACTCGTCAATAACATCTGTCAATACATATACATCAAATAACATTAATTCATAGCCATCGACATCATCATAAAAATCCATAAACAAAACAAATAACCATGTACTATAACCAGAAACAAGTATCCTAAAAAAAAAATTCAATAACATATGCTGGAAAGAGTGGGATATTACATTTTTTTTTGTATTTTTTAATTTTACATAATATAATGATAATCATCTCGAATACAAAGAAACTCAAATATTCAAAGTTGAAGTATTCGTAAATGATAATTATTGAATTTTATGGGACATAATCATGGAGATAACGAATGCGATGACTCATCAAAGATACTAAGTATTAAATTTTGTTTTCACATTTGTAATGTGCAAAGAACTCATCTTTCGTATTTACATTTGATAATGATAAGAATCAAGTAAAGAATTATAGATATGAATTTTTTTGGTGAGTTTTAAGTTTATAATGAAATGTAAAATTGAGTATATTTTATATTATTTTTATAAATTAATTATTGTTTAATGAAATTATTATAAATAATAATAAATTTATTATAAGCAAGTATTGATTTTATGAAGTGTGGCTTGTAAAAATTTAAAATATTATATATTTTTAATGTAATATTTTTGTTTTTATTAAATTAAATTTTATAAGTATCAATTATTTAAAAAAATATAACACTTTAAAATAATATTATTTTTTTAATAGTAATTAAATTTTTTTGGATTATATAAATGTATGGTCAAATGGTACACCCTATGTACATCTCTTAATACAAACTAAGAATAAATTGAATACAACCCATAATAAAAATGACAATGTCTAGACTCTCGTTTCAAAAAAAAAAACATATATAATTATCTACCCAAATTCTAAATTTACTAACATGATACGTATACTACCAAATAAAGTTACCTACAAATTCTAAATTTACTAACATAATAAGTATACTACCAAATAAACTTACCTACTCAGAAAAGAAGATCCTAAAAGACATTCCCAACATAAAATTTTAAAATGTTGGTGCATGAAGGGCATCCCGTCTCACTTAAATTTCATTAGGATACTCCTTATAGCACTTGGTAGCCTTGATTCTTATGCATGGATTATCTCTTCTATAACATAGATGAGTTTTTTTCTTAATAAATGTACATATAATTAACTTTTAAAATTTTAATAAATAACCAAATACTAATATTACTAATTTCATATATACTTACAAATACAATATCATATTCAATTATTAAATAGTTTTTACATTCAAGATTTTTTTCATAATTGCAAGAAAGTTACATGGTAGAGATGAGTTTTTTCTTAATAAATTTACTTATAATTAACTTTCAAAAATTTAATAAATAACCAAATGTTAATATTATTAATTTGATATATACTTACAAATAAAATATTATATTTAATTATTTAAAATAATTTCTACATTCAAAATTTCATATACTTACAAATACAATACTAATTTCATATATACTTACAAATACAATATCATATTCAATTATTAAATAGTTTTTACATTCAAGATTTATTTCATAATTGCAAGAAAGTTACATGGTAGAGATGAGTTTTTTCTTAATAAATTTACTTATAATTAACTTTCAAAAATTTAATAAATAATCAAATGTTAATATTATTAATTTGATATATACTTACAAATAAAATATTATATTTAATTATTGAAATAATTTCTACATTCAAAATTTATTTCATAATTGCAAGAAAATTACAAGCTACATAATAGAGAATATTTGTAAAAAAATTATTTCATAATTGCAAGAAAATTACAAGTTACATCGTAGAGAATATTTGTAAAAGTGATAAGACAAAAATGTTTAACCTTGTAAAAACAATGTAAAAAAGTAATTCAATGTAAGAAATTAAAATATTTAATAAAAAAAATTGCAATGAAAAAACTCAACATATAGGATACAAATTCTACCCAATATACTAATCTATTGAGTGAACCATAGATTAAACCATTTGATACAAAATTTACCATATATAATAATATATAATAATCTATTGAGTGAACTATTTCAGGAAATTGAAAACAAAACCTACTACATGGATTGGTCTCACCAAAAATAATTTGCTTGACTTGTTATAAAGTAAATGGATTTGAACTATGGCAGATGATAAGCATATATAGAGTTTTTAAGTTTTCTTTAAAAGTAAATATATTTGAACTATAATTAATGATAAGAAGACAAGAAGACATTGAGTTCCACTTGACTCGTTTGAATAGTCTTATGTGGACACACGCTTTGATGTTATATATTCCCCGGTCTTTTTACTTATAACAAGTGAAAGCATGATATTAAACATAGACTTGGTAAGCCCAAAAAACCCACACATATATAAACAAATGCGTGTAATCTTCTACTAATATTTCTTTTCAGATAAGATATTTATACTATAATTTATAAACAATATCAAAAGTGTTCATAGCTCTACCTCAAACATATCCATAGTTCTAGCTCATTGATGTTGTTGCCAATGAAGAAAGTGGTTGCCAAATGGTGAAGAGGAAAGAGAAAAGGCAAGGAAGACAACCTAAACCATTGATTCATTTGAGTTATTATAGTCTACCTAAAAACGCGCCATTATCAGAAGCAAAAGTAGCAGAGAGAGCACCCACTGAGGTGAAGATAAAAGAAAAGGTATTGGAGATAGAGTTACATGTTGTGGACTTCGCCAATAATATAATATCTAGGATTGAACTGACTCCCAGCCCGCCAATGTTTTGAACCAATTGTTGATCGAGATCATGAAGTTCCTGGCTTACCAATATTTAATTACCAGAGTCTGCCCACCGGTCAAATTGCAGCTAACCAACGGTGGATGCGGAGGAGATTTAGTGCAAATGGAACTGGAATTGTATCTGGAACTGTATGTTTTTCCGACAAATTTGCAGGGGCACGGTGAAGATGAGCCAATTGAGCATGAGAAGTCATCATAGAATCTCATAGGTTCTCGCAATTGCAAGTAGTAGTCCATTGCACCCAAACGCAGTTAGATATTTCAAATGCATGGTCCTGCAATAACCAAAAGCTTATGGTCTTTCTCCACAGACCACCTACAACGAGCATCGACCATCTGTCTTACATTAGCAATCTAAGTAGGAGATCATAGCTTATTGTAAT
The DNA here is from genome assembly GCA_010110895.2 of Picea sitchensis. NCBI lineage: Eukaryota > Viridiplantae > Streptophyta > Pinopsida > Pinales > Pinaceae > Picea > Picea sitchensis. The sequence goes on along the minus strand of SNQJ01S0042941.1, from coordinate 112,883 downwards.
GGATTATAGCTTACTATAATGGAATGCAACAACTAATAAGGATGAGGATGGTGATTATTTTCACTGGATAAGCATAGAGGTGTAATGGAATGCAACAGCTGAATAAGGATGAGCATGGTAGTTATTTTCACTGGATAAGGATGAGGTTGGCACTGTGAAAATGAGCCCGACTCGTGACAATGCGAAGGCCATGTGTAACTGTGAAGGTCATGTGGCACGCAGACTGGCTTACCTGTACATACACAACGAACCAAGGGGGAGGAGCATGACCATTCCTACATGAAACGACTGCCTTACATGTACATACACAACGAACGAAATAAGACTAGCCAATATTATGCAATATCATTATCACTAGCACAGCCGTTAATTCGTGGCTGAGAAGGTCTAAAGGTATCGGCTTAAAACCCGTGCTCTTAATATTTAGGTAAATGTTAAAAAGTAAACATGTTAACCGATGCCTTGATATGCAAGAAAGTTATGAATAATAAATCTGACCCATTGATTTTGGAGGATGACTAAGAATATGCCAGCATCTTCAATGCATAACCATCAGATTAGGATTTAAGGTTAAATAAAGTTAAAAGATCATTAATTATGCCCATTATCAATAGGTCTTTCAGTGTAATTACTATAAAAATTTATAGTAAATACTAAAAACTAATTGCAAATAATTTGGAAAATAAAATTATTTCAAACTTACTTCTATCAAAAGATTTCCTGGGCATCTATAGAAGTAAAAATCTAGCATCATATGTAAAATTCTGTGCAAGACTTTCACTTACAACATGTCAGAAGCCGTAGCTGCAAAAAAAGGTGCCTCCACTGTCTTCTCACTGAAAGAAAGTTCGAGGGTTTATTTGCATCGGCATAAGACACATTAACTATTAAAAAAAACAGAGGAAACTATCTGCACAAGTGCAAAACGATTGATGACCCAGAAAATTTCAATTTCCATGTGCAAAACGTCGGTCCACCAAACTTAAACCCGTACTCACAATCTAGTTGTATACAACGAAGGATTGTCGGCAACATTAGTGCAAGTGAAACCTGTGCTTACCATTTAGCTTAAAGGTAACCATTCAACCTTATATTCATGTTTTGGCAAACAGTAATCGCCCTGGTGTGGATCGTTGGGGTCGTTGGATCCAATGTTACAATCTACACCAAGCATGTAGACGAGTGCTATAATAACTACGTACTAAGCATTGTGTAATATACCTTTTACAATTCGATAAGAAAACATTATTCCTATATTTATGGAACGTAAATTGCACAGATTAAAAAACTAAATTTAAGGCTGACATTAATAAATTATGGTATCATTTGCCAATATCATCGCAACTAATTAATTTCCAAAAGACATAAGTAACTAACTTAATTTCCAAAATATTCGGCCATATAACATCGTAGACTATATGCCCTTGATGCTAAAGTTTTGGCAGTTAACGAAGTAACTGGAAGTTATGCACAGTCCTGATTAATCCAAGATTGGAGCACTCAGGGTTAAATGACAGAATGAAGTCTACCTAACAACCAATTAACAAACGCATAATTTCAGCAAACAAGCAGCAATGCTTCCCTCACATCTACAAAGTAGAAGATATTGATTAACGTGTAAGGTATTTTCCTAATTTATGGTTCTACCAAACCCCTGGTCGGCATTGTATTCGTTACACAATTTACTTGTCTTCTGTTAACTTCTAACGGCAAATCCGTTCCTTTTTATTTATTGCACCATTCTAAGAGAACCCTCGTGCATTCTACATATGGGGTGGGGAAGAGTGTGATCCGTGGGAATGGCGTGATCCAATCAAGGAGTAAGCTAGGGAGAAATCTTCCCTCCGGAGTTTCGATCCAATCAAGGAGTAAGTTAATTATGAGTAAGTTAATTATGGAGAAAAAATTTCTAGGATTTTTGTTTGTCAGTTCAAAAAATGTTTTTCAAGTCAAAAAATGGGTATGTATGGTTAAATTTTCAGAGGTAATCTGAGTTTTGCATGGATCAATATTTTATGCATTTCAAAACCTTACCTCTTAGCTATGTCCCATTTTAAACCAATCCAGATGTTCAAAAAATAAATCAAAATTGTCAAAAAATGGGTATGTATGGTTAAATTTTCAGAGATAGTCTGAGTTTTGCATGGATCAATATTTTATGCATTTCAAAACCTTACCTCCTAGCTATGTTCCATTTTAAACCAATCCAGATGTTCAAAAAATTAATCAAAATTCTGGATTGACTGGAAATAGTCCAGTACATCCATAAATTCTTAATGTGTACATATACACGTTCACACACTCGCATAGTTTCCGAGTGAATCAAAAGACCAGTTAATTCCGAAATAATTCATTCAGCTCGATTTTTCGTTTTGAATCGGATTTGGTTCATATGATACGTGTAATATGTACTTTAAACAATATTACAACACAGAACCAGGAGTCAATATTTAAAGATATAGAAGGCGGATTCTTGGGTCATTCTTAATGATGCGCGAGCCAAAGGAAGGGTTCTGTGAACTGTAACAATCTATACTTCTAAGTTATACATAATTTTATCTAATCTTGATCTAGCGGTTAAAGACAATGATATCCAGGTTAGTTTTGAAACTACCTGTCAAGTCAGACAATCCATGTTGGGCCATTTAACCCACAGAGATCAACATACCAGATATACACAGATTCAAACATATGCAAGAGACACAAATTTTTACGTGGTAAAACCTTCCGAGTGAGGGAAACATCTACGCGACAATGGAAAGGTATTCTATTTGCAGAAATAACGAGATTACAACAGCCATAGGCACCCGGCAGTCCAGGAGAGACAATGGCAAGGTATTCTATTTGCAGAAATAACGAGATTACAACAGCCATAGGCACCCGGCAGCCCAGGAGAGGGCTAACAGACCCTGCTCCTCAAATGCCTCTAAGACATTCATATTTATACAATGTCTCATTCAGTTATAAAAAATTGAAAACATTAAATGTTGCCCCTATCTTAGCTGACTGGTTTCAACAAGAGGCAATAAATCTGCAGTCAAATCCCCCTTATCCAAATAGTTGTCACATTCCTAACAATCTCCACCTTGACAACAATTTACCTGATGTCATGCCATTGTCTATTCATCACCTTTTTCCAAGCTAAAGATAGGTGATACTAGTGCTTCCAAAACAAAGCACCCACTTCACTGCTCAATCATGTGACCACTGACAACGCACGTGAAATATCTCATCCTTTCATCGCAACCATCAATCTTTCTACTAGCACACTATACACGAGACATATAACCCTTTTCTTCTCCATCACTTGGACACAAACCTGAAGAGAGCTTATAATGGAAAGCCAAAAAAGATTTTATCAGTTTCACATCATTCATACCAAATTTCTTGAGTATCGTCACCATGTACTCAAGTTGTGATAAACCAAAACTTACCATCAATCCCGTCTCTGTGAATTTCTATGCTCAAGATTGTTTTGTTGCTCCCAGAGCCTTCATCTCGAATGTCCAAGCCAACTGAGCCAACCCGTTGATCATAACCATGCTTGTGCTTGCAACAAGCATATTGTCAACTACTTAATTACCAAGATAGTGAATACTGTAGTTATTCCTACTTCCTGTAAATCTCAGCTCACCATGAAGGAATCAACATCATGTACCAAATTCCTAGGTACCATTAGGCCATACAATAAATTACTTGAGCTTTGCAAAAAACTCTTTTGTCGCAATCCTGAGCACCTTCAGTGCTCCACCTCGAACACTGTGTTCAAAACCTTCTCCTAAAAACATACGAAGCTAGCCAAGTGAGTGTGACACCAACTCACCTTCAGGAACGTTTCAATGGAATCCTAGCTCCACCTTAACATGAACATCCCCTTGACCAAATCCGACCAAGCCGGCCAAGTAAACATTCACAACTCACCTCCAGGCCCATTTATAACGGAGTTACAACTAGCCTTTAAGCAGGCTTCATTACATGCCATTACATGGATATTAAACTACCGGTAGCAAACATGACCCGAAACCCACCCCTATCACCTACATCTACGTATAGACTTTATTGGTGAAAAGCAAAGGTACGCATGCATATCAAGGTCTTACAGCCATATGCCCAATTACATGCAATAAATTTACAACCCCCCCCAAAAAAAATGCTCATTCAGTAACTACCATTACCATCCTCCAGTTTTGGCATTCCATGCTGCTATTTGATGCTACCATATCATAGCCCCATGGCCCCTCCACTCACAATTCGTCGGAGCATCTCCTGCCGTGATTTCCACCAAATCCATGGCTAAAATTAGACATCTGCCAAACAAATGGAACTTGACTATAAAAAATGATGACAACCAATCTCCACCTGTTAACACAATGACTCCTCTACCAAGCCTCTTTTCCCACTAACTCAGGCGCAAACCTTCGAAACTTGGTTGTTGTGCTCAACAATTGGAGCTTCAACCTGTAACAATACTCGGCCTCTCTTTCTTTGTTTTCTGGACATAAACTTTCTCCTATCCATTCTCACATCCATCTCTTCATTATCCAGTGGCAGTGACCTCCAAGCACTCTCTGCAACTTCAACAACTTTTCGTCAGCTCCAGCAGCATGGTTCAAACATAGCTTATTCGCGACTTCAGTGGAACATGGCTCCTGCTTGCAGAAACTATGGCTTTTCCTTTGGCTTGCGCTCAGATCTTGAGCTTCTGGGCTCACACAAACCTATCCAGGGTGCTGCGGACTTCCCTACGTTAATGGTGACACTCAAAACTAATAAGATGCCTTTCGGTGCACCACCAATACTCCTAGAGTGTCTCACCCTTCCAAACGAGCACTGCAACGANGGGCAATAGCGGCCACAACATTGTCCTGTGTGGAGAAGATGTTGTGGGAGGACCATCTCATCTCCAGGCCCACAGCTGTAGGTGTCTTGATGAGCTAACAATCCAAGCGTCTTTTGTCTTCTTTTCCACCACCATGGTGCTTGACATCGTAAGCAACCCAACGATTTTCCTCCACTGGAAGTCATTAGTCTTCTTCTCCACGAGGCTTTCTCTCATGCATATCATCTCATGGATTTGAACAGATCTGGAGTCTTGGCCGCTCACGGATTTCAACAAAGAATATCCTTCGCCCACCTTCTCTATCGGTCGCTTGAAGGTTTTGAACAGGGCTGATTTGAGATCAACCTCCAGCCAATGCTTCTCCCAACAATCCTTCAACATCAAGCTACCTCCAGCAATGTTTGCGAAGTCATTGACCTCGGGGACTCCTCCTATGCAGCCTCATAGGGACCTGATGCTATCCTTGAGTGACTACTACAACATGGATAAATACTAAATATCCTTTAGATCCTTAAGATGCTTGTAGTTAATTTTAGCATATTCAACATGAATCTAGATCTGGTATCTATCACATTGAACACAACTACCTTTATCCGTAGGGTGCCAAAATCTCTTGCAAATCCCACAATATTGTTTAAACTTGTACAAATTAAAGCAGTGTCTACAGAGTGATTGGTTTTCAGAAGAACTGCTCTTCTATCTGCAGGTTCCATAGTTTCATCGTTTAGAAATGAAACTTTATGAGAAAACCATGCGCAAGTCACATGCACCCAAAATTGACTGGTGATAGTAGGCTTCAAAGCACCACCTTTTACCGGACAAAGATAACACTCTCGCTTTATATCCGATGTTTCACATGCTCTGCAAACCCATAAAGAAAAGTTTTGCAGTTCTCTCACATCATAGCATTCCTGGTGTATACTATTTGAGATATATTACAAATAACCATTTTATTGTAATCCCAATCTTTAACCCGGCAATAGACAACACAATGTTTTGTTGTCTAGCACTGTGATATCCTCCAAAAAGAAAATATTTTTGGAATTTAAATTTGCTGGAAATTTATTTCCGTTTTTAGTAAATTCGAATTTGGAAATTTTTTGCCATTTATGGAAACTCCGAATTTCGAATTTGATAATTGTGATTAATTATTATGAATGTTGGGCAGAGTTCTGATTGGACTCAACTAACTATTTGACTATGACACTTGTATAAAAACAGAATATTTATATTAATTGTAGGAGGACAAATGGAACAACCATGTTAAAATTAGCTGACCATGAATCCATGAGTGGGGAACATGTTGGAACTACCTTTGGGTTGGTTATTACAAGTGGAAAATCAAAGATTTGGCCATTGGCAGCCCCTGAAAATCAGGGATTTAGAAAGCTGCGAAAATCCTCAAGGGAGGGAAAAAGACCTGGGCAAAATGGATAAATAACATATGAAAGGAGGCAGGACGCTACCAAGTATGCTGGGGAAAAAGATTTTTGAGCTCTCTTGTTGTTATGGACACTATAGATTGAGAGTGAGGCAAGAGGAGTCTGCTGAAATTAATTTTCTTTGTTGTTATGAGCATTGTTGAGTAAGTGTGAGGCAAGAGGATTACTGCTAGAATTGAAGGACATTGTTGAGGAGGACTTTTCCGAGTTAGCCCTCATGGATTCATGGTCAGGCTAGGGGGTGAATTGTGCAAGTGATTTGGATGCCTTCTTCTACGGTTGGGAGGAACGTGGTTGTTCCCTTTGTTTTCTCGCAATTGGGGTTCAGATATGTCGCTCTACTCCCTTTCTGTTTGAATGATTTTATATCTGATGCAATATATTGGTTAAATCAGAACTGAAATGATTTCCATTTTCTGTTCGAATGATTTGATATCTAATGTCATGTATTTATTAAATCTGAATGAACGATAGAATTGGCCTTTTATTAGTTATGATAGTTAAAAGGATTTATGCATGGTTAAATTCTGGAAGAAATCTCCTCTAAATTAGTTTCATTGCTATTTTTTTTGTTTTTTGAGTGAAACCAATGCTGAGATTGGCATATGGGGAGTGGAAGTTATGCTGAAATTTAATTAATTTAACTGTATGGATAATGTCGGGAACAACATTCTGAGTTTTGTAAACTATGCTACATTTTCTTTTCCATTAAACAGATTGTGTAGAGGCAGATCTGTAGCTAAGGTAGGAAGACCGACTATTACACCAGTTTCCCTTACAGTTCTATGTATGCAACACGTGATTTAAAACTCCTACCAACCCTTTGGCCTAAACAATGAAGAAAATACAGATATATATACATATATTATTCTGGAAGAAAAACATAGAATCGAAACTTTACTCGAACCATTATATCCAATCTAAATAATCGCTATTGCATATTTAAACCACCTTGGTAATAATTATAAGGAATGTCGAAATGAGATAAAATGATTTAGTATTTAGATCTAGCATAAGTCGATCCAACATCTAGCATTTGAAAAATAGTGCCTATCTTCAAGGAAATAACCCTGGTATTTAAAATTTAGGGCATAATGAGACCGAACGGTAATTAGTTATCAAATATTTCTTTTTACTATAATGAACAGGACAATCCTGTAGAAGAAATTTCTGCAAAAGTTATACTGTAACCACCGGGACCAAATCCCCAGTTACCCTTGGGAAATTTTTCCCCTTTTTCCAAACCCGATAAGAGTATGAGGGAATCGAATTTGAATGAACCCTTTTAAATTTGGCAACTACAATGCTCTGTCAGCATAAGAGTTCGGAGACACTTAATTAGAACCTATACTGAAAAATTAACTTAGACTTTTGTTTAATGGTTTAAACCTTAGAGAACAAAATGGTGTGAAAGGCTAAAGTCAACCAGGTTTCTACGATTACAAACGCCGAACACAAAAGACAAAGACCATGTTGTTTGCCGAATTGAGAAATGCGAAGAGACTGAGGTTCATTACATATGGTATAAGAGCAAAAGTTACAACACTGGGCCTGAATAGGGCCACATTAATTTCTTAGTATATATTCAGGATGGAAGGGAATCTGCAACAAAGACCTCCTAGAGATCCAAGACAGAACAGTGATGGAAGCTCATCCACAGAGGTGTTGGAAACAATGAAGAATCTTATTGTTGAATTGTAGGTTTTTAAGGCCGACAATGAAAAATAGAAGAAAGCACAACAGGAATAGCAAGAGATAAATGAAGTCCTGTTGCATAGTATAGTAACCAAGAAAAGCCCAAAAGATGATAACCATGATGAGGAGGTCAACAAAAGGGCCTCCAAGAATTCTGGTGCGGAAAATGAAAAAGGAGACAGATCGTCTGAAGGGACACCTTCAGCCGAGGACAAAACTATACCAGACAGAAAAAGNATGACCATTCTAACCTACATGTTGTTGGACATCAAAAGATACTTCCAGATCTACAACTATTCCAGCAACATGTAGGTTAGAATGGTCATCTACAATCTGAAGGGGAAGGCCAGCATTTGGTGGCAAGACCTGAAGTTGGCCAAGGGCCTAAAGGATAAACAGTTGAAATGGTCCAACTTTAAGAAGTATTTAAAGAAACAATACCTTTCTGAAAGCTATTATGAAAGGAAGACAAAATAATTTTACGAGTTACAACTCAGACAGATGACAATGGAGGACCTTATAAATAAATTTATGGAACTACTAAGGTTCGTACCGTACATCCGGGAGGATAAGGTAAAAATCCAACAATTCTTAAGATGTTTACCACAAGCCTACCTGGACAGAATTGAGTTTGACAACCCCAAATCCTTCAGTGAGGTATTCAAGAAAGCACGAATGTGTTATGACCAGTATAAACAGTGGGTAGAGTTTCCCAAGACTTGGAAGGATAAGAAGCAAGATCGAATGAACCAACAGAAGAAGGGGTACCAGCCAAATCCTTATCAGAATGCAGTAAAAAGTTTCCCAAGAAAGGATTTTCACTCCAATCATCTGAATACAGAAGGTAGCGGTAAACCAGTAAACCTGGGAATGAAGAAGTTTGGGGACAACTCCCACAAGTCACTAAAGTGTTGGGAGTGTGGAGAGCCTCATCTAAGGAGGAACTGTCCACATTTAATTGCAGCCAACAGAACTGTTGTTCATAATTTTTAGGAAGCCTTGACAGTGGGAGATGTGGGCAGAAGTCTGCATCGGATAAATGTAACCATAGATGGTTGACAAGTTGACCACTAGTCTTCGGTGGTAGAAATCGAAGGTAAAATCAATGACACTCAAATTTCTATTTTAATTGACCCTGGAGCTACATCAAGTTATATTACTTACAATGTAGTAGAGTTAAATAAACTTAAGAAACTAAAGCATGCAAAATCATGGCTTGTACAGCTAGCAACAGGTACTAAAAGAAAAGTAGTTGACTTTATTTATGATCTTGTGTTTATCTTAGATGGTCAAAGGATAAGGACCAATCTGAACATCCTACCACTAGGATCTTATGATATGATTATCGGGATGGATTGGTTGGAACAACACAATGTAGTACTAGACTGTTATACAAAGATACTTAGCTATAAAGATCATTTTGGCACTGTAAGAACAACCCAAGGCATACCAAAACCTGTATCAGTCAGACAAGTTTTAGCTATGCAACTCAAGAAATGTATTAGAAAGGTATGTTAAGTTTATGCCATCCAAGTGATGAATCTATAAGAAAAAGAAGATAAGCCCAAGTTAGAAGACTTTGTTGTCCTACGTGAATTCAGAGACATGTTTGTGGATGAGATACCAAAATTACCTCCTATAAGGGAAATAGATTTTTCCATAGACTTACTACCCGGATCAACCCCTATCTCCAAAGCACCCTACCAAATGAGTCTACCAGAACTGACAAAATTAAAAATACAATTATATGAATTGTTGGACAAAGAGTACATCAGACCGAGTGTCTCGCCATGGGGAGCACCAGTCCTCTTTGTGAAAAATAAAGACGGTACTCTAAGACTATGTATCAATTATAAACAACCGAACAAAATGACTATTAAGAACAAATACCCCTTACCAAGGATAAATGATCTATTCGATCAAGTGGGTGGGGCCAAGATCTTTTCAAAGTTGGATTTACGATCCGGTTATCATCAAATTAGGATAAAAGACGAGGACATAAACAAAACATCTTTTCGGACAAGATATGGACACTACGAATTCGTAGTCATACCTTTTGGACTCACTAACGCGCCAACCATGTTTATGTGCCTGATGAAAAGTAGTTTCAGTCAATACTTAGACAAGTTCGTGGTAGTATTTATCGATGTTATTCTGGTCTATTAAAAAATGGAGGAAGAATATGATGAACACTTAAGGATAGTGCTGCAAACATTAAGAAAACACAAACTGTAGGAAAAATTTGACAAGTGTGACTTTTATCAAAAAGAAATACAATATCTAGGACATGTAATTTTAGCAGAAGGCATTGTCGTAGACCCAGAGAATTCAAAATCCATTATGGAATGGCCAATACCTAAGGATGTAGTAGATATCCGGTCATTCATGGGAATCACTGGATATTACCATAGGTTTATAGAAGGATTTTCCAAGATAGCCTACCCTATCACATCATTACAAAAGAAAGGGACCAAGTTTAACTGGTTGCAAAAGTGTCAAGATAGTTTTAACAAGTTGAAAGAATTATTGACATCAGCACCTAGTTTGAAAGTAGCAGACCTAGATAAAGACTTCACAGTATGTGTTGATGCAAGTAAATAGGGACTAGTTGGTGTCCTAAACCAGGAAGGACACGTTATTTTTTATGAGTCTCAGAAATTAAAGGAACATGAGAGAAATTATGTCACTCACGACTTAGAATTGGCAGCGGTAATACACGCATTAAAAATGTGGTGACACTACATAATGGGAATGAAATTTCTACTATTGACAGATAATAGCGGTGTGAAATATTTGTTTATTCAACCAGAGCTCGATGCATGGAAAGCCATATGGTTATCCTTCTTGAGCGAGTTCGACTTCGAAGTCAGACATATCAAGGGAAAATAAAATAAAGTAGCGGATGATTTAAGCAGAAGAGTCCATGGGTTATTTGAGGTAAATATCAACAGGGCAGAAAGTGATCTGGAGCAAAAGGTAAGGATGGTCGGTATTAGCGACGGAAATTACACTAAGATGATGGCAGAATTACAAAATAGTACCGCAAACTCAGATAAACCAGATCTAAGTATTGACAAGAAGGGATTATTATGATTTAAAAATAGACTTTACATACTAGATTCAACAGAGTTAAAATTAAAAGTTTTGGATGAAGTGCATAAGAAACTATATTCTACTCATCCAGGTTACCAAAAAACGATAACAACTCTTAGAAAACTATTTTACTGGCCTAATATGAAAGGCGAAACAACAGAATACTTGGCTAGGTGCCAAGATTGTCAGCAGGTTAAGGCCGAACACTAGCATCCAGTCGGCCTATTACAGCCATTACCAGCTGCAGAATGGAAGTGGGAGACCATATCGCTGGACTTTATAATAGGTTTGCCTAAAACTCAGAAACAAAATGATTCTATAATGGTTGTAATCGATAAACTCAGTAAGTTTGCACACTTTATTCCTGTAAAGTTTACTTTTAAAGCTATAAACATTGCTGAAATATTCATAAAAGAAATTTTTAGACTGCATGGTATTCATAAAATGGTGATTTCAGATAGAGACTTAAAATTCACATCCTCTTTTTGGAAGGAATTGTTTGCAGGGCTAAATACTAATTTGAATTTCAGTACGAATTATCCTCCCCAAATGGATGGACAGACCGAAAGGACAAACCAAATCATAGAGGATATGCTACGTATGTATGTAAGAAAAAAACCGAACAAGTGGGAAGACTACTTACACCTGGTAGAATTTGCATATAACAATGGGTACCTAACTTCGGCTAAGTTGAGCCCTTTCAAAATACTGTATGGCATAAAGTGTACAACTCCAATTACCTGGGATAACTCGGCTGACCGACTCATGGTTGGACCAGAGATGCTCCAAGAAATGGAGAACATGGTAAGGAAGGTACAACAGAGCTTGAAAGAAGCACAAGATAGACATAAGAGCTATGCATATCAAAAAAGAAGACACTTGGAATTTCAAGTAGGATACCATGTTTATTTGAAGGTCAAAGCTCGAAAAAGCTCATTGAAGTTAGGGAACTGTGCCAAGATGGCACCCAGGTTTTGTGGGCCCTTCAAGATACTTGCTCGAATTGGACCCATAGCATATCAACTTGCACTTCCAGCTAATCTAAGAATTCATAATGTATTTCATGTTTCTTTGTTGAAAAAGTATATTCATGACCCTACTCATAGGATTGATTGGGACTTGGTGCAGGTGGAACCAGAGGGAGAGTTCTAGGTGGAACCCCTGCGCATTCTGGACCGGAGAGAAATAACACTTCGAAATAGAGTCATCGCTCAGGTAAAGGCGCAATGGAAGCACTTTAGTCCTGAGGAGGCCACTTGGGAGTTGGAAGGAAATTTGCGGAAATCTCATTCAACCCTATTCCAACAAAGGAACGAACACTGAGGACAGTGTTTTACTGAAGGGGAAAAGGATGTGATATCCCCAAAAATAAAATATTTTTGGAATTTAAATTTGCTTGAAATTTATTTCTGTTTTTTGTAAATTCGAATTTGGAAAATTTTGATTAATTATTATGACTGTTGGGCGGAGTTCTGATTGGACTCAACTAACTATTTGACTATGACACTAGTATAAAAACATAATATTTATATTAATTGCAGGAGAACAAATGGAACAACCATGTTAAAATCAGCTGACCATGATTCCATGAGTGGGGAACATGTTGGAACTACCTTTGGGTTGGTTATTACAAGTGGCAAATCAGATATTTGGCCATTGGCAGCCCCTGAAAATTAGGGATTTAGAAAGCTGCGAAAATACCCAAGGGAGGGAAAAAGACCTGGGAAAAATGGATAAATAACATATGAAAGGAGGCAGGACGTTGCCAATTATGCCGGGGAAAACGATTTTTGAGCTCTCTTGCTGTTATGAACACTACGAATTGAGTGTGAGGCAAGAGGAGTCTGCTAAAATGAATTTTCCTTGTTGTTATAAGCATTGTTGAGTAAGTGTGAGGCAAGAGGATAACTGCTGGAATTGAAGGACATTGTTGAGGAGGATTTTTCTGAGTTAGCCCTCATGGATTTATGGTCAGGCTAGGGGGTGAACTAGGCATGTGACTTGGCTACCTTGTTCTACGGTTGGGAGGAGCGTGGTTGTTCCCTTTGTCTTCTCGCTATCAGGTTCAAATATGTTTCTCTACTCCCTTTTTGTTTGAATGATTTTATATCTGATGCAATATATTGGTTAAATTGGAACTGAAATTATTTCCATTTTCTGTTAGAATGATTTGATACCTGATGTCATGTATTTATTAAATTTGAACGAATGATAGAATTGGCCTTTTATTAGTTATGATAGTTAAAAGGATTTATGCATGGTTAAATTCTGGAAGAAATCTCCTCTAAATTAGTTTCACTGCTATTTTTTTTTTTTATTTGTTTTGTGAGTGAAACCAATGCTGAGATTGGCATATGGGGAGTGGAAGTTATGCTGAAATTTCATTAATCTAACTGTATGGATAATGTTGGGAACAACATTCTGAGTTTTGTAAACTATGCTACATTTTCTTTTCCATTAAACAGACTGTGTAGAGGCAGATTTGTAGCTGAGGTAGGAAGACGGACTATTACACCAGTTTCCCTTATAGTTCTGTGTATGCAACATGTGATTTAAAACTCCTACCAGCGCTTTGGCCTAAACAATGAAGAAAGTACAAATATATATACATATATTATTCTGGAAGAAAAACATAGAATCAGAACTTTACTCGGACCATTATATCCAATCTAAATAATCGCTATTGAAGATTTAAACCACCTTGGTAATAATTATAAGGAATGCCGAAATGAGATAAAATGATTTAGTATTTAGATCTAGCATAAGTCGATCCAACATCTAGCATTTGAAAAACAGGGCCTATCTTCAAGGCAATAACCCTGGTATTTAAAATTTAGGGCATAACGAGACCGAACGGTAATTGGTTATCAAATATTTCTTTTTACTCTAATGAACAGGACAATCCTGTAGAAGAAATTTCTACAAAAGTTATACTGTAACCACCGGGACCAAATCTCCAGTTACCCTTGGGAAATTTTTCCCCTTTTTCCAAACCCGATAAGAGTATGAGGGAATCGAATTTGAATGACCCCTTTTAAATTAGGCAACTATAATGCTCCGTAAGCACAAGAGTTCGGAGACGCTTAATCGAGACCTGTACCGAAAAATTAACTTAGACTTTTGTTTAATGGTTTAAACCTTAGAGAACAAAATGGTGTGAAAGGATGAAGTCAATCGGGTTTCAGTGATTACAAACGACGAACACAAAAGACAAAGATCACTCTATTTGTCGAATCGCGAAATGCGAAGAGACCGAGGTTCATTACAAGTTCGCTTTAATAGGCTCGTATTGTGCTTGCAACCAAACAATCAATTCTAGCTCTCATAGTTTTCCAGGCATACGACCTTTAGGACTACAATATCCAAGACCATGAGCCCCACCCACTATCATCTGGCTAATCCATGCTATCACTGGTATATTTGAAGCCTTTACTTTAACATTGTCTTTCTATTTCTTTGATCTACAACCTATATGTCTTTCCCACTCTGAAATGCCCATTCTCGTACCTTTTCCACATTCATGGCATTCAAAAAGCACAAAATGTTGCTTTGGTAAATATTTATCTTCCTTTCCTTTGTAGACAACAGAAAGATAATCCGGCACAACAATTGACATCGATGTTTTACTTGCTCTAATTTCCATGTGCTTCTTTTGCAATGCCTCAATACCCAATCCTCTCTTGCAATCAGAGCATATTCATGGTGTCAATGCAACCTCTCGATGGTCATGATGCTTCTGATCTGTGCCTCGGTGTTTCGGCTCCACAACAAATCCATCATGGTTTCTAGGTGAGGCCCTCTTGAGGGAGACAACTATGTTTTCCTCTACATCCTGTACACACAGGCGACTCTACTCTACGGTTTCCACCTACACTCTGAGTTCACAGATATGTGGCGTCAACCAGAAAACATGTGCCCATGAGATAAGACAATGCCTCATAGTCATAGAGTAGTGGGCATTCTCCTCTCTTTGCACAATGCTTGAATGGAGAACCTTACATCAACGATGGATCTCCTTTACCGGGAGACTCCGATAGTTGCCGGACACAAGAACTAATGGCTGGTTCTTACACCTGCCTTCACTATCTTATTCCGGTAGCTTTCATCCATCGCAAGATCTAGCATATCTGCAATTGTTTCCAACACTCTCATTCATTATTATATCATCCTCGGTCTGTCCAAATGACCACAAGATAACACAGGAATCTGCCAGAGATAGGCATCCAGAGACAGACCACATGTTCCACCGACACCTCCTTTAGATTAATTGTTCATTTATGGGGTCTTCAACCAATGGTCTGGCTGCATTTATTCACGTGCCTTTCTCAGTCGGCTCTTTCTCAGGCGATCAATGATGCACCAGATTGATACGATTTGATACGATTGGAAACTTGGTTTCTCAACTTCCCTTTGTCCAGTGTTTCTGAGTGCTCTCAACTTACTTCACTAATCTCCTTGTCATAACTTTCCTCTTTACAAGAACTACACGCACAATCCTTCATTTCGTGCATACGCGTGGCCTTCCTCCTTCAGTAACAGTCACTAGTAGACTCTCGAATGATACGACTTCACAGTAAACAAATATACCTCTGCCCACATCCAGAGCAATTGCTCTTCTAGACAACGTCTGGAACCAAGGATCCTTCACGCCTTCTCTGGCTTTCTTTAAATGTCTACTGCATCCTTTCCACATGCACAGGCATCCTATATCATATGTCTGGGGCCTCTGTCTTCCCTTATGCCTCTCACCTTTGCTTATCTCTCAACATCTCGTGATGATACCATTGTTTGGGCCATTTAACCCACAGAGATCAACATACAAGATCTACACAGATTCAAACATACACAAGAGACACAAAGTTTTACATGGTAAAACCCTCAGAGTGAGGGAAACATCCACGGGAAAATGGAAAGATATTCTATTTCCAGAAATAACCTGGAGATTACAACAACAATAGGCAACCGACAGCCCGGGAGAGGGCTAGCAGCCCTTGCTCCTCAAATGCCTCTAAGACATTCATATTTATACAATGTCTCCTTCAGTTATACAAAACTGAAAACATTAAATGATGTCCATATCTTAGCTGAGTGATTTCAACAAGAGGCAATAAATATCCCTCAAAACTTGGTTATCCGAAACTGCCTTATCCAAATAGTTGTCACATTCCTAACAATGCAGGTGGCTAGAATATTATAGCAGTGAGAATGGGTAAGTCATTCTTGTAGCGACTGTAGCAAACCTTGAAGGAGTAGGGTGAAACAAAACAATGGAACAAAGTATTGTAGTTACCACGTAGTTCAAATATCCCTCGCAGATCCTTTCCAGCTTGAAGAATGCACCCTTTTGGAGTTAGGACAACACACTAACATGATCATCCGAACGCATAGACTTAGAATATTGTCCAAGAAATTTAGTGGAATGGCTCACATCACTCTGGGAATATCCTGGTAGCAATGAAAAAGGAGATCCTATGGGATAATTCAATCAGATACTTGGAGTTAGGGTATGACGATGTGTTGGCCTCTGTGGGGTATTCCATCCCATCGTAGAATGTCGGTCGTGACTATAGTTCTCCCCAAAACTTTGATTCTTACAACGAAGGGTAGCATGGATGATTGGATGAGGGTTGTGAAAAATAATTATCAAGCCTCTATAGCACCTCATGGAAAGATGGAAAAAAACAAGATTTGATATAGTGTCCAAGTGGAGGAAATCAAGAAGAAAGGAGATCCTGGAAGACTACCTCTGTAGCAGTAGAACAAAGATTAATGCAGAATGCATATATAGGGTTATAGTTAATCCATTAGGTTTCACCAATGGGTAGATATAAACTTTTGGTGGGTTACATGAAGAAAGTCGGGTTACGAAATTAACAATAGAGTTTTCTGGTAACTAGCAACAACCACTTTATAAAATCACTTTATAAAAGTGGTTGATATAGGTGGATGAGTGTCATTAATTTTAAAAGTGGAAAATATCTTAGATCTACCTATATTAACCACTTTTATAAAGTGGCTATGGCTAGTTTACAAGGGATTTACATAGAAGTAAAATTGTATTTATAAATTTTAAAAATATAATGCAAAATATTTATAGAAATATAATATATTTATAATATTAAATAAATAATTATTTAAAATTATAAATATATTATATGTTTATTATAATATTTATTATGTTTAAATATAATTATTAAATAAATAAATACATGATGATGATGATGATGATGATGATTAACCCTCTATTGGATCTTAAGAATAAAAGAGATTACTTCAATTTCTTTAAAATTATATTTCTATGCTAAAAAAATATTGAAAGAAGCATTCCAAAATCAACATTGTTTTGATGACTTAGGAGGTTAGGAAGGTCGAGATTCTCTCATCCCGCCTAGTTTCACTATGTTGATTGTGAGAGTTTGTTCTTATTTTAAGCAATGTTGATTTTCTTCTTTTCACTTCTCAAAACTGAGAGGTAATTTTGATCTTCTAAATTAGGGTTGACCACCTCCTTTTAGTATCTTAGTTTCCTTTTATCCACTAATTATTTATCACACCACATATTCTCCTTAAATTTAGAAGTGATACTATTTGTTATATTATTGATATTGTACATGTTGGCTTCTTCTTGTATTCCTAAATGACTTAGCCAATATTTGACATCTTTATGCCATCCCCACTTGAGACAGGGGTGGTTTTAGTTAGAGTTTGAAGCAATTCTGGGGATCCTCTTGTCCTGCATGTTGTTTATCTTGTTCTTGTATGCTAGCTATCTAACCATAGTAATGTTCTCAATGGGGAAAATGATTGCTTCTATGAGGAGGATATGATAAGGTGTATTTCCCTTAATTTTGAGATTATAAGTTACAAAATTATCTTGGATTTGTTTTATCTTTCTTTAAAGTTCTCAATATGTACTGCAACCCAAAAATTCACATCCATATCAGATAATTGTGGTGACGAAAGTGCGGAAAATGAGTGTTTTTTTATCCCAAATCCAAAGGTCTATTGATTTACAATTGTTTTGAAGCCCATAATAGTATTTTCACCCTCCATTTATACTTTTTTCAAAGTTATAGTTCAAATTGAGCTTGTGGTGGATATTGATTCCAAGATACTTGTAGGAAGGAACTTCCTCCAAGTTGTTGTTGTCATAAAAAAACATATTGTAGGTGATCCTTTTGGATTTAATTATCATAACCTGTGTTTGGTCAGTGTTCAGATTCATGCTCCTGCTAGACCAGAAGTACTTGAGGGTTATTATTTGCTTACCTAGGTCGTAGGGACTCTTCTCCATAAGAACAATATCATTAGCATAAATAAGGACATTGATGACTATACTAGCGAGAGTCGAGCCGAAACAACATGCATCCTCCAAACAATATTCTAACTTATCAATATAGATGTCAGAAAAGGGTAGGGGATATGGGACAACCTTGCTTCACTCCTATATTATAGTTAATTTATTCTAACAATCCCTCAGTGTTCCTAAAATTGGAAATAACTTTATTATATATCCTTATTGTAACAACTCTTAACTTGAAAGAGACTTTAATCTCTTATAACCTATTCCATAGGTTAGTCCTAGGCATAATGTCAATTTTTTTTTCTAAAATCAATGAAACAACCA
>SNQJ01S0042941.1:36733-66007 GCA_010110895.2 Picea sitchensis | reverse complement strand
CCTCAACATCTGCAAATCCGACTCCAGGACCAACCACACATGAAAACCAAGATCTAGAAGAAATTTTGAAAATTATTGTCCCAGAACACTGGGACTCTACCAAAATCTCAGGTGATGAAACAAAATCTCAATCTGTTCATAGTCCTCCCCCAACTAAGAAAAATCCAGGAAGAAAACCAAATGCCTAGAAAAGGGAGTAAGAATCAAAACTGGAAAATGAACTCAAGAGACAGATTACTATTGACAATCCCATCACATGTCATAATTCTAGGAAAGGAGGAATTTCTAATCCCTCCAAGGGAGAGAACTCCAAGTATTGAAAATGATGAAAATTACCTCTTGGAATTGTAGAGGTTTGGGGAGTTTCAAAAGAAGGAAACAAGTTAAAAACTTGGTCAAGCAGAAAAACCCTCATATCCTCCTACTCTAGGAGACAAATATGAAGGAGGAAAATAGTCTTCAACATCATAATTCTATATGGCAAGCGAGTTCATTTGTTACAGTGATTTCGAGAGGATCCTTTGGAGGTTTGTGCACTATGTGGGATCCTCGACTCTTCCTCCTAGAAGAGTCTCTCTCCACCACCCACTGGATCACCTCTAATATGAGGAAGATATAGTTAGGTACATCATTTCTTCTTATAAAGGTTTATATTCCTAATTTTAATTCAAAGGAAAAATATTGTTGGGATTCCATTTTTTAACTTCAAGAGATTTTTCCTTTGCATAACTGGATTTTAACAGGGGACTTAAATGCCACCCTCTCCTCATCCAAAAAAAGGGGAGGTTCAAATGTCAGGGATCCCTTGTGGGAATATCTATAATACCTCATTTTTTTTTTAGATTTGGTTGATGTCAATCTTGCAAAAGACAAATATACTTGGAGCAACAAAAGAATCGGGTCTAGTCACATTTCTTCCATATTGGACATATTCCTTTTGGTTACTTCCTTTCTGGATAGCGACCTTATCCCATCCTCCTCGATTCTTCCTTGGGAAGGATCATACCACAGGCCCATATATCTCACTCTTGATATCCATGAACAATTAGGGCCAATCCCATTTAGGTTCAATCCCCTTTTGATGCAACATTCATATGTTTTGGAGGTAGTAACTTCATCTTGCAATAACTAGATAGATGGTGATGCCATTCACATTTGGGAAAGAAAAATAAAGTCTCTCAAATCCATCCTCATATTTTTGATTAAAAAACCTCCTCCCATGGTTGGCCCCTCCCTCAGTGATCTCAAATCCCAACTAGACAACATTAGATCAAGAATGGAGATCGAAGCCATCACCATAGATGTCATGTTGGAGGAGAGACAAACCTATAAATCCATGAATAAGGATATGTCCAATGAGGAAGCATCTTGGTGAATCAGATAAAAAAAAATATTCTTAAAAGAACAATATTAGAATACAAAGTATTTTCACCAGCAGGAAAAAGCTAGGCTTTGGCACAACCGAGCGAAAGCTATTTATTCTCCTACTAGTGAAATAATTACGAATTATGAGAAGATCAAGTGCGAAGCTAAAATGAACTTTGAAACTATTTATTCTGGGGTCCCCCAGTTAGACTTGGATGTTACATAGGACCTTCTCTCTAACACCCCTGAGTTGGTTTCTGATAGTGATAAAATTTTGTTGACTTTACCAGTTTCATAGAAAGAGGTGTTGGAGGTAATTTGTCAAATGGATTTGGACAAAGATACTAGTATGGATGGTTTCTCGACACATTTTTATCAAGAGTGCTGGAAAATCATAACATAGGATTTGGTCCGAATGATCAAGTATTCTCAAAAGGAATCTAAAATTGGTGGGACTACAAACTCTTCCTTTTTAGCCTTAATTCCCAAAGACTCCAACCCTTCTTCCTTTGCAAGGTTCAAGTCAATTTCTCTATGAATTGTCTCATATAAGATCATCTCTAAAATCATTGTGAATAGGTTAAAACCTTCTATTATTCTCCAAACCAAGGAGGATTTGTGGAGAAGCATCAAATGGTGGATAACACCATCCTTGTACAAGAAGAAATTAATTCAAGCCATCAACAGAAATAGAAGGTCATGGCTATCAATATAGATATGACCAATGCTTTTGACCGAGTCAGACATAACTTCCTCATGGAAGTATTATCTTGGTTTGGATTCAGTATTAATCCCATTTCTTGGATAATTTCCTATATCAGACAGCCCTGAATTGCTCCATTAATAAATGGAGGCCCATTGGATTTCTTCTCCCTCTCTAGGGGTTGAGGAAAGGTTGTATTCTCTCACCTATTCTTTACATATTAATGGTTTATTATCTTAGCAGGATTTTGGAGAAGGCCAAGATGAGGATCAAGTCTATTCCAGGTATTAATATTTCCCCATTGGTTCACTGGATGAATCACTCACAATTCACATACGATACAATTCTTTTAAAGGGGGATTCTAAAATCGTTGCCCAAATATTCAAACTAGCACTTGAATCCTTTACAAAGGCATCATGGGGACTTGTAAACAACTCCAAAAGTAATCTTTATGCATGGAACATTTCTCGGAGCTTGATCACTCAAATACATAGGATCCTTCAGTTTGAATATGAACAAAACTGGGAATCCTTCAAGTATTTTGGGATCTCGATTAGCCTAAAATTGCTTCCATTCAATTCTTGGCTCCCCATCCTATAAAAGATTAAAAAAATAAGCTATTAGGGATTAAAATGTTTGAATCCATATGGTAGAACCATGTTAATTAAATCATGTTCTCTTTGCTTTACCTTTCTTCCAATTCTCCTCATTGTTCGTGCAAAAAACAATCAAGACAGTGATAGCATAGGAAATATGGAGGTTCCTATGGTAAGGTGGCAACTCCAATAATAAAATATTGCATATAGTCTGATGGGAAATAGTCGAGAATCCAATAAAAAATGGGTGGATTAGAGTTCATCATCCAAATCTAGTGAATACATGCTTGGGAGAAAAACTTTTATGGTGGTTAATCA
Organism: Picea sitchensis; assembly: GCA_010110895.2. Classification (NCBI taxonomy): domain Eukaryota; kingdom Viridiplantae; phylum Streptophyta; class Pinopsida; order Pinales; family Pinaceae; genus Picea; species Picea sitchensis. The sequence continues at coordinate 63,024 of SNQJ01S0042941.1, read as the reverse complement.
CAGAAAATAAGGAATGGTGGAAAAATTTCATTCACTTCAAATATCTAACCCAAGAAAAACTAAGGTTCCTAGATAACGAGGAAGCTCCAACATCTTGATCCCCAGTTTGGAAACTATTGAAGTCCTCCATCTCTTTGCTCCAAACTCAACTTACATGGTTCCGAGGCAATGGGAAATGAATCAATTTGAGTACTGATGGGATCTATGGACAACCTCCTTTTTCCCACAACTTAGTGCTAGGGAAATTATTGTATTGGATAAGAAATAATGAGAATTGCACCTTGTTTGACATATCAACTTGGAATCATATCTACGGTTTATGGTCTAGTGGGGATCTTGGTCCCATCCCCTCCCATATCTTTGAGGTTGCATCGTTTCTCTTTGCATCACTTCAAGGTTGTTCTCCTCTCAAATTCCATCTTAAATATGAAAGGGGTTGGGGATGATATGGTTACTCAATGAGGTAGAGATATTCTCATCTTCTTGATTCTTCCTCTCTCCCACTTGTTCAAAGAAAATGGAAAAGAATACGAAAAAGTATGGGCCTTCCAAAAATGAATATTTTCTACTAGACTCTTACTCATAAAAAAAGTCCTAATAGGGGAGAATTTTAACAAAAGAGGATTTTGGGGGCCTTTTATATGTCCCATGTTCCAACAACACTTGGAATATTCTGCCCATATTTTTCTCCATTTTCCCTATGCTCAAGAAGTCTGGAAAATGATAATGCATGACCTTTACAACATAATCCACACACCCAATTCTCCAAGAAAACGTTTTGAAAGATGGATCTTCTTGTACTTTGACACATTCAAAGGTAAATCTATCTTTCTATATATCTAGACAACTCTTCCAAAGTTTGTTTGTTGTAAGCTCTGACTGGCGCAAAATAAAAATATTTTTGAAGATCACCTTTCACCTCCTCCAAGGGTAGCTACCAAATCCATTTCTCTCCTTTCTGAATCACTTGGATCCTCCCTTGTGACATCCCCCCCCCCTAAAAAAAAATATAAATGAAATATTTTTTAAATTTAAAGTTGCTAGAAAAGTTATTCCGTTTTTAGTAAATTCGAATTTGGAAACTTTTTGCCATTTATGGCAATTCCGAATTTTGAATTTGATAATTGTAATTAATTATTATGATTGTTGGGTAGAGATCTGATTTGAATCAACTAACTATTTGACTATGACACTTGTATAAAAACATAATATTTTATATTGATTGCAGGAGGACAAATGGAACAACCATGTTAAAATCAATTGACCATGACTCCATGAGTGGGGAACATGTTGGAACTACCTCTAGGTTGATTGTGACAAGTAGAAAATCAGTGATTTGGCCATTGGCAGCCCCTGGAAATCAAGGATTTAGAAAGCTGCAAAAATTCCCAAGGGAGGGAAAAAAGACCTAGGCAAATTGATAAATAACATATGTGAGGAGGAAGGACATTGTCAAGTATGCTAGGGAAGGAGACTATTGATGTACTTGATTTTATGAACACTACTTGAGTGTAAGGAAAGGGAAACTGCTGGAGCTGTAGGAAATTGCTGAGGAGAATATTTTCTAAGTTCTCCCTCATGGATTCATGGTCAGGCTAGGGGGTGAATCGGGCAAGTAGTTTGGCTGCCCCGTTCTATGGTTGGGAGGAACATGGTTGTTCCCATTGTCTTTAAGTGTATTATTTCAGATATGTTATTTCTATCCCTTCTCTAGCTAAATGTTATATGGTTAATTACTTGATAGAATGCATCTGTTAATTCTAACTAGAAATAATATTAAGGACAAAAGATTGAATGCATCCTTCTGAAGACTCAGGAACTACTAGAATGTCTCTATACTAGCTCTAAATGGATTATCTTTGTTGTATCGCATTACTGTTATGAGTACTAATTCCCGAAAGTATACTAGCTGAAAGGATATGCCTAGTCAATTCTTATAGAAGATATGTGTTGTGGTTTGGATTACTACTGTAGTAAGACAAAAATATTGTAGTTGAAAACCCCACAAATAAATTGTAATGCAGATTTGAGTTTACCTATGTATTGAATGCAAATGGAAACTACACAGTTTATATATATATATACGTATGGACATATACTTACTTTCTGGTATATAAAGGCATGTGCAGCAGTAGAGTAATTAACTAAGATTTCTTCCATGTACCAGCTGAATAGTCATGATTTTTAGGAGATAGCCATAATCGAAAGTGCCTAAGATATATATGTATATGTATATTTAAAACACGAAAGTGACCTTGCGAATACTAAGAATTATTATACAACACCTACAACATTCACACATCTTTATATCAACCAGTGTTTAATGAAAAAGTTATAGGACGAATTGGCCTATGGGTCCATAGGTTGACATGTTGGAAATTATATTTGGAGTGAATTGAATTATCACAGTTTAATTACCAGAACTAATCATGAGAGGCACAAAGGCCCAAGGAAGAAGGGACATCCCGAAACTTTGCATACCCCTGAATAAATTCATAACTGTGTAAATAACAACATAATCACCTAGAATTAAAAAAAGGAAAGCCTTTAACACAAGTACAGTAATTGCAATTTGAATTCATTTATCATCATGCGATCTGGAGTCAATTATAGATAAGATATACATATAGCCAGCAATAGACGAGCACCTTTATTCGTTTCAAAATCCTTTCTTGGAAGAAGCCAATATGTCACTAGTACATTAAACCAATGAAATAACCAGTATGCCATTACAAGTTGACGCAGTCAGAAGCCACGACCACCACCTCGTTGGGCTCTCCTGCTCATAGGATCGTACAACTCCTCATATGAGCCGAATTAGCTCTTTAGATCCCCTGTTGGAATCCTATGCAAAAACCCGATGCACAGGTCCTCTCTTCTTTCCTCACGGCCTCTACATGAGCCGTGAACAATTTCCCCACAGGAAACTGTTATCGAGCTTCGGGGTTTTTTTCTCTTCCCGTCGTCGAGAGTCTCTTACCTCTCTAGTTCCTGATCTCCGATGCGCTCCTCCTCTATGAGCTAGCCCCCTGGCTAAGCTCCCAACATATGACCACTTCCTCCGTGACCATGGCCTTACCTCCTTTCGCGGCTACTCCTATCGGGGTTTCACTGTTTGCAATGTCAAAACACGCAAGTACTTAGGATTCACGATCTTTCGATCCTCGATATGCCCCTAGCGCATTTTCCCTCCAGGCTAAGCCCCTGGCCAATGTGACCATCACCCCGTGACCACATCCTTACCCTCGTCGGGGTTTCGGGGTTTGCAATGTTACAATACATACGCCCCCGTGATTCCCCACTCCTCGAATCCCGACTCTCCAATATGCTGACAGTTGGCCCCTCACAATGGCACTGTCCTCCTCTGCTGTGATGACAACTGGCTCCCACTCATCGGGGTATCGCGTTTCACGATTCCAAAGTGCACAAACAACTTGTCCCCAGGATCACCGATATCCCGATGACCCCAACTCTGATGTACGCTTCCTTGTCGGGACTTTCCTGATGACGTCGATGGTTGCCACGCGTCCCTTCTCTGATGGACGGTCCCGATCTCTCCGGGATTTCGAGACTTTCGATGTCTCAATTCTCTTACCCTCGAGAATCCCGATTTCCCGAGTGTCGATATCCCGATGGCTGAACCACGTGCAGTTCCTACTCGATATGACGGCTGGCGGGGTTTCCGCTCCATACCTAACACCCAAATCCATTCTTTTGCGCACCTACGCCTGCGCTTAACCTCTGCGCATCTTCTCCCGATCCAACGACTGACGGGATTTCTGTATGAGATCCGACAACTGTCGGTCTCCTCCTTCTATAGGCTCCTCCTGAGCTTCTCCTGGATGTAAACTCCTCAGCGGTCCATATCTCTTCCTTCTCCAGCCGATCTGACGACTGTCATTGCTCCTCATGAGCTTGTTCTTCCAACCTCTGAAGATTTGACCTCTACCTCCTGTAGAGTATTTGCGCATGCACCGCACTGTCTCTCCTGAGATTCTTCGAACACTCATACCCCTTGAAGGATTTTTTCCTTCTTCTCCTTCAGATGGAGAATGAAATGGATGCCTTCCTGGCTCCTTTTGCTCAAGCAACTCCTTGCTGAGTCCTTCTGGCTATTCAACAACCTAGTGAAGATCCTTCAGTGGACCCTTCCTTTAGCTCACAGAACTCAAAAAGTTCTTTCCTCTTTTGTGCCTGCCTGCACACTGACTCGATGCCCTCATGGCAGAGTTCCTTCTCTTTCACAAAACACTCAATGGTTCTGTCTTCTTCACTTTTGCACCTATACACTGGCTCAATGCCCACCTGGCAGAGCTTCACAGAATCCTCAATGATTCTGTTTTCTTCTTCCTGGACTCCCAGCAGAGTTCCTTCCTCTGTGCACCACTGTACACATGCTCAATGCCCACTTGGAAGAGCTCTACAGAACTCCTCAGAGATTATGTCTTCTATCTTCAAACTCTCGCAGAGTTATCCCTTCAATGCACCGCAGCACATACGCTCAATGCCCACTTGGTAGAGCTCTACAGAATCCTCAACAGAATTCTGTCTGCAACTGTGTTTTCTCTCACACAGCCTTGCCTCTAAGGTATTCAACAACCTTGAGGTCTTCCTCCTAAGTTTTTGACTTCAGTCCTTGTGCCTCAGCACGCCTTTGTCTGAACCCGCAGTGTTCAGAAGTGCATCCTCAGTGCACCGATATTCAGAGGCTGCAGTACTCTGTCACGCCCTCCTGGCATGAAACCTTAAAGACCTTCACCTAAAATCAAACATCCTGCAAATGCACTAACACACACATTCACAGCATATGAAAGAACACACACATGCATCCATATAACACAGAAACAATGCAGGAAAACTGCTCTGTTATATTAACAATAGCAAATGCCTGTGATTACAATGGTGTTCCTGAGCTCTCTCTGGCTCCTCTCTTCTCTTCTTTCTCTAACTCATCTAAATCTCAAAATGAGATCTGGAAATATCTTTTGCCTGAGGGGCTCATCAAGCGCTTCCCTCCAGGTCTACCTACTCTATTCAATTACAATAAATGGTTGTCTAGTCCAGCATCTGGATCTAGATCTCAGCCGACCTAGCATTAAATCCGATCTTATCTATAGCCTGCACAAAGGCACGACTTCCATGGCTCACCAGCCTAAGCATTTAATTACATTGAATTTCAAATTCAAATGAGGTTGCGCCTCTCTTCCGCTTGAATGCACGCGCTCGACGTGGTTGGCTAGCTGGCTGGTTGACGTGGAGAGATTCTCTTGCATCAAACTCCTCAGCTGCAAAATCATGAGCTCCTGCTCATGCACTTCCCCTCTGGAGGTTCCCATCTGTTTCTTCTTCTTCACCTATGCACCTATACACTGGCTCAATGCCCACCTGGCAGAGCTTCACAGAATCCTCAGTGATTCTGTTTTCTTCTTCCTGGACTCCCAGCAGAGTTCCTTCCTCTGTCCACCACTGTATACATGCTCAATTCCCACTTGGCAGAGCTCTACAGAACTCCTCAGAGATTTTTTCTTCTGTCTTCAAACTCTCGTAGAGTTCTCCCTTCAATGCATCGCAACGCATACGCTCAATGCCCACTTGGTAGAGCTCTACAAAATCCTCAACATAATTCTGTCTGCAACTGTGTTTTCTCTCACACAGCCTTGCCTCTAAGGTATTCAACAACCTTGAGGTCTTCCTCTTGAGTTGTTGACTTCAGTCCTTGTGCCTCAGCAGGCCTTTGTCTGAACCCGCAGTGTTCAGAAGTGCATCCTCAGTGCACCGGTATTTAGAGGCCACAGTACTCTTTCACGCCCTCCTTGCATGAAACCTCAAAGACCTTCACCTGAAATCAAACAACCTGCAAATGCAATAACACATACATTCACAACATATGAAAGAACACACACAGGCATCCATATAACACAGAACCAATGCAGGAAAACTTCTCTGTTATATTAACAATGGAAAATGCCTGTGATTACAATGGTGTTCCTGAGCTCTCTCTGGCTCCTCTCTTCTCTTCTTTCTCTAACTCATCTAACTCTCAAAATGAGTTCTGAAAATCTCTTTTACCTGAGGGGCTCATCGAGCGCTTCCCTCCAGGTCTACCTACTCTTTTCAATTACAATAAATGGTTGTCTAGTCCAACATCTGGATCTAGATCTCAGCCGACCTAGCATTAAAGACGATCTTATCTACAGCCTACACAAAGGCACGACTTCCATGGCTCACCAGCCTAAGCATTTAATTACATTTAATTTCAAATTCAAATGAGGCTACGCCTCTCTTCCGCTTGAATGCACGCGCTCGACGTGGATGGTTGGCTGGCTGGTTGACGTGGAGAGATGCTCCTGCAACACAAGTAGGCGGAAAGGTAACCATGAAATTCTTTTAATAATAATATTACATATCTCATCCAGAATTGAAACAAATAAACATCCCATACTATGTTTTATTCCAATGATGGAAATTACCATCACAAGACGGGTTACCCTTAATCAAACGGTACCGAAATCGAAACATAACTACATTGTTAATCAAAGGACTGGAAAGGGACCACACCCTTCCTCTAGAACTAAAATAATGTGACAGAGAGGGTTATAGGCATGGAACCCGAATACCTTTGTCTCCAATAATAGGCGTGGATATCCGCAACTGCTTACCAACGAGGACTCTGCAAAATTTGTACCAGTAAAATATTAGTAACTAAATATGCCATTGAAATTTTAAAACAATAAGAAAGTAGGGTGAATGAAATTATCCATAGAATGGAAATATATCACTTGACAGAACCTGTACTTATCTTGGATTTTTCCGTGGGCATGATCCATTTCCCAGCCATGGTCGTCCACCAACTGAGAGGGGAGAAGCGAGCTTGTTTAAGTTGATGGGTACCCTCGCATCAAAACAGGGCCCCATCATTAGTTAAAACATCCAGTTCAAGAAAGAAGTTATACAAGAAACTATGGATTACGTAATTATAACAGTAGTTCTAGCACCGATTCCAGAGATGCTAAAAAATTGAATGAATATACTCCAAGGTATAGACAAAATGAAAATAATATAGTAGATGAAATCTTCGTAAGGAAACACGATCGAAATACAATTAATACAAATGTTAAATACAAGAATCTGTTTTTCTTAAAATTTACAAGAAAGGATTAAAGTAGCACGGAATGATTTAGCCTATTGACAGACCACAGTAAGGCAATACAAAACCCGTAAATATTTACCAGTTATAGGATATAAAGCTTTTGAACCCGAGAGGTACCATTTAGTAAACAAATTTATGAAAGGTCCTTTTAGGGGCTCTCTCTTTGGGGTTACGGGTTATGGGAGAGGATGGTATACAAGCGAAAGGGCCCTTTGAGGTAGATCAGTGGAGCTGGGTTGGGAAAACATACTAAATGGAGTATAACTAGCCACAACGAAAATTTAAAGCCTACGAAACAAATAAAACTCTTTTAATATGGACAAGGAAATACTGCAATTACAGTGCAACGCTCTCACCTGAATAGACTTAATTTCTGGAATGAAATCCAGGGAAAATCTTGTAGAAGCTCAATACCAAACAATGATACAGGATGGTGAAGCAGAGAGAGAACAATACGCCCTAGAGGCAATCTACTCGTGAATCACTAAGAAGACAAAGGAATGCGGTATCAACCCTTCCAGAGTTTCCAGAATAGATAAGAACGCGGTAATAAAATTACTTAGCAGAGGGGAGGAACTTCCAGAACCTTCCTAGAGTTTTGGCAATAATAGAATAACCTCTTACTGATATTATAATCACTGCAGCATGTAGGTTACCCATAATGGTTGTAAGAGAAAGAGAACTCGACCACAAATCTATGACTAGAGATACAGAGGTAACGAGAAACTTACCAATGGGTTAGATTGCAATGTCGCCTCCTCTATGAGAAAAACCTCATCGTTGTTTCCCTTCGCCAAGAAATCGGATTCACAAAGCTAGACTTCCGGAGAACCTCCCCACAACAAAAAAATCCATTAACCTAGCGAACTCCTTCCTCGGAGAATGAGGTATGTGGGTACAAATGACCAAGTGATGAGATAGACTTGGCACATCCATATTGGATAGTAGGTCAGGTGATGGCCTTGACTATAGCATGTACCCTACCCCCCTTTAATGCCCTGGCCAGGATTAAGTGCATATCAGACCTACCCCTCTTTTGGTATATAATGAGCGACTGAGTAAGGAAGCGCCTGTATGACTCATGGAAACCTTTAACCCAAAAACACAATAAATGCAGTTAATACAATGCACATTTGACACTACATTCGGGCAGGTGGAGATGAATGGGATGATTAAGTGCATATCGGACCTAAACCCTAAATCACAATGAATGTAGTTAATACAATGTACAATTGATGCTACGTTTCGAACAGGTGGAGCCGAATGGGATTACTAGCACTGGCAAAGGATTTTAAAATATTCGCACTCTGAGTTAACCGGGAAGCCTTACCTAACCACTATCTCATATACAGATACTTTTAAACTAAAGGGGTCTGCTTATATTAAACTTTTCGCAGAGGAGTATAGTCTAATACTCTACTTTTACCTAATCCCATTTGGTCATTTTTATTGTGTGATTATGTGTATGGTCCAACGCATGAGGCCTAGGTTGTAAATCCCAAAGTCGTTTGTAATGTAAACATATGGTAATGGTTTATATGTATGGTCTAACATGTAAGGTTTAGGCCATAAAATCCCAAAGTCGTTTGTATTGTTAAGATTGTGGTAATGGTTATAGGTACAAACAGATAGGAAAGCAATTATAATTACAGGACTTTAAATAAACATTGAAATGGGGAGTAAGCACTTATTATATCATCGATTTGAAAAATTTAAGTTGAATGGTAATGACAATTGACAACAGTAAGGACTCTAGTAAACTCTCAGATTCAAGCTATATAATAGAAAGCCTACTTTCTTGAATCTCGAAGCTATTCATGGATAAATGTACAAAAATAAAAATAAAAAAAAATGATAGTTTTTTAGGTACATTACATCCATCTCTCCCCCCCACTCCATCTTCCTCTCCCTCAACTCCTTGGAATTTTACTAGTGTCTCCAATTCTCTCCCCTTTCTCGTCCCTTTCCCACTCCTCCCCCCTCCCCCTTAGTTCCCAACTAGCATCTTTTCCTACCTCCTCCTGAATTATTCCTTTGGAGATAAAATTTCTTGGTTCCTTCCTTATTCTTTGATGTAAATTAGAAAGGGAATCTTGTAGATTCCAGTGCAGGAGGGGTTATTTTTGACCCTAGAGGAAATCTTAGAATTTTGTATGCTTGGGGCCTTGGCGAAATGAGAAATAATCAAGTTGAGGCTTATGCTTTATATCAGAGCCTCATTATTTCAAAGGAACAAGGATATCAATATCTAGTGATCGTGGGAGACTCAAAATCCATCATATCTCTAATCATAATAGGAAATCTTCCATCGAGCTCCATCCTCAAGAAAATTATTTAGCATATTCTTTGAGAGATATCTTCCTTTAGTTTCACCCAGTTCTATCATGTGAAGAGGGAATGCAATAAGGAATCAGACTCAATGGAAAATAAAGGCATCTTCCAAACCAGGGGGGATGTGGAAATAATTGGAGCCCACCCTTCCCTCCTCATTCCCTAAATCCATTTTCATGCAGGTCCAATTTCGATTTAATAAATTTGTGGCCTTCACCAACATTCATGTGGCCGGATTTGGAATGGTAGTTGGGATAGTATTGATCTTAGAGGATGATGTATCTTCTCTGTCAAAGAGAACCTTGCATATGTCTACTCTTTCCCTATGATACCTCCCACAACGTTTATCGATAAAATATTTTTCTTGTTCTCCTTAAAAAATATATATATACTATAAGGAGATGGTCAACCCTAATTTAGAAGATCAAAACTACCTCTAAGTTTTGAGAAATGAAAAAGAAGAAAATAAACATTGCTAAAAAGAGAATAAACTCTCACTAGCTACATAGAGAAACTCGATGTTGGAAAACTCCCAAAACACCATGGGATGAAAGAATATGTCATCTTTGTGACACGAAGAGCGTAGAATATGAAAATCACTTCCTCTTAGATTTCTCTTCTATACCCATATTAGATCCCAATTTAAAAGTATTTGTCACAATACAGACTTTCCTAACCTCCAAAGTCATCAAAATTATGATGATCTTGTAATGCTTCTCTCAATGCCTTTTTAGCATAAAAATACAATTTTAAAGAAATTGAAGTAATATCTTACGTTCTTAATGTTCGATAGACTAGTTAGTCTCAATAGACGTTAACCATCATCATCATCATAATAAAATTATAAATATATTGTATGTCTATTAAATTATTAAATATGTATAAATATAATTATTATATAAATAAATACATAATCAGTTTATATATGAGAAATATATATTTTATGGTAATAATATATATCACTTTAATTAAATTTAATTACATATAGAAAAATATACAAATTAATTATATACATCTATTTGTAAATTATAAATCAATATTTATAAATGAAAATATAAAATATAAATCCAAAGTATTTATAAACATATAATATTACAATGTTAAATAAGTAATTATTTAACATTTAATATAATAATAATATTATATATTATTATTATTAATATAAAATTAGTATTATAATTACTATTAATCTTATATTATCATTATAATTATTGTAATTAATAATGATAATAATAATAATAAATCTTGGAAATGTTCGTTATAATGCGATGTCGGGACATATTTTGTCATATTGCAACAGTGGGAAATGTTTGTCATAATGGGATGTTACTAATGTGTTTCTTATATGGTGATGTTGGAAAATGTTCGCCGCAATGTCTTAAAGGAAAATGTTGGTGATATAGTGATGTTTCGATATGACCTTCACATTGCAATGTTTGTGGAAGGATATGTTGGGTTTAGTGACATTGCAACGTTACATCAAGGGTTATAAAAAATATTTTTTTCCTTAAGGTTTATATAAAGTTATGTATTTCATTAAGGTTTATATTGCATCATGAAGAAGTGTATACTATGGCCAAGATAAATGTTAGAAAACATTGAAAAATTTAAATTTCAATGAGCATGGCTGAAGATGACCATGGATGACTATGGTTGACTATGGTTGACATTGACTATGGATGACTATAATCATAACATTTTGACGTAGGGAAATGCTCATAAAAATGAAATTTTTTGATCTGTTGTTCACAATTCAATGCCATGATGTGATTGTCACAAAGCAATGTTAGGAATGTGACATCAGAGTGTGATGCTAGAAAATGTTCACCACAATGTCTAAAAGGAAACCATTAGTAAAATAGTGAGGTTTTAGCATCCCTATCACATTGCAATGTTCATGGATTTTTTCCAAAACCTGACATTGGGATGTGTTTGTCACAAAGTGATGCTAGGAATGTTGTACTTTAGAGTGTGACATTGGGATGTGTTTGTCACAAAACGATGTTAGGAATGTTGTTCGTAAGAGTGCGATGTTGGAAAATGTTCGTCACAATGTCAAAAAGGAACAATTTAATAACATAGTGATATTTCGGCATGCTCGTCACTTTGCGATGTTCGTGGAAGGATGTTGGATTTAGTCACATTGAAATGTTACATAATGGATTATATAAATTTATGTTTTTCCTTAAAGGTTATATAAATTTGTGCTTTTCATTAATGGGTATGCTGCATCATGAATACGTTTATACTATGGGTAAGATAAATGTTATGTAAAATTGTCATAATTTACGAGAAAAAAAATAGGAGGATGAGTTAAACAAAATTTCACATTCCAGAATTTATAAGCAACCTTATTGTTGGATTGAATGTTAATGTTATTGCATAAAGAGATACTTCAATACTTAGTAGTTCAATAAATTGACTATAAGACAATGTGATATAGTGGAAATTTAAAAGTACCTATTTGATTTTCATTAATATTATTTGAGATATGTGATATCCGACATGTTAACGTTAAATAAATCAGTAAAAATCCAAGAAAGGTCAACTTTAATATTATTCCATATTGTGACAATTTAAATGAAAAAATAGTAATAACTTCATTGGAATGACCCATATCAACATTTTAAGATAATAAAAGGTTTTTTTTGGTGTAGACATATGAATAATATGAGACATTACAATATATGGAAAGTACAAATATTGTAGGAAGCAAAAATAATCTATAGTTGACATACATAAAAGAAAAAAATAATTTTATTTCAAAAATGTTGTGACAATTTAAAAGTAATAAAGTGATTAAGTTGAATGGAATGACACATATTAAAAGTAATAAAGTAATTAAGTTGAATGAAATGACACACAAACATTTCAAGAGTAATAAAAGTAATTTTTGGTGTAGATATTAAGAAAATATCTGACATTGCAACATATAGACAATAATTATTATTGAAGAGATAGACTTATTTATGATCTAACATAATTAAAAATAATAATTTAATATTTTTCTCTTAAATGTAATGTAACATTGCAAAAGTGAATAATAATAAAATGAACTTTCCAAATACCAAAAACTCTTAAAGTTTATAAAATGAAAATTTTCAAATGATAAAATATCTTAAATCCTTTATATGGTAAATATAACAAAACCTACTCTATGTGCAACGAGATTGGTGGAAAATAAAACACCAATTAATATCAACTTTTACTTTTGCATGACCATGTTGTCTTTGAAGCCATTCTCTTCTCAATTTTCTCCCTGCATCCATGTCAGAAATATGCAAAAATATGCATAGCATTTCCTTCAACGTAGACAAAGCTGCAAAGTTTCATCAAATAAGTGGAATGCTTCAGAATGTTGAGTATTCATCATATTTTGAAGGCCATGAAGAAATTATTCCTTTTCCATTATTTTTTGGCAAATCATAAACAATGGAAGCATCTAAGTTGTACATAATTGCAGGACATGCAAAATAGAAATAAGAAAATGATTTAGTATGAATGAAAAAAAATCTCATTAACAGAAGGAAAAAAAATAAAATTCTCTTGTTGAAAGTATGAGCCAAAATACTAAGACAAATTGCATATGAAAACAAATTGTTTTTCTTCCTCACTTACAAAAAAGTTTAGCAAGCCAAATTACATGTAGAAGATTGCATGTCTACATTTAGGTTTCTTAAACTCCCCCCACCCCACAACATGTTATGCGTAGTAATATTATCGGTTAGTAGTAAACAAATATAAAAATATAAAGAATGATGCTTTTGTTATTGAAATAGTAAAAAGAAACTACTATCAAAGGTATATAAAATATAAACAAAGTGAAGAAAGGATTTATACAATAATATTAAATTTGAATGAAAATTAAAATAATAAAACACATGAATTTGATGAATATATAAAGTATTTACATGGCATACAATGATAAGGAATGTTATTGTTTCTCTTCTTTCTTCCTAATAGTAACTTAAACATTATTTTTCATATTGGTATAACGTTGAAAAGAGAAAGGTGGAGATATGCACAAACCACTTATCAATTTCACTTTTTATATGAAAGTGAAGTTAAACCCTTGTTGTTGTTTCTTACCAATATCAATTGTAATTCAATATATAATTATTCCTTGTTATTTGTGTATAGTTAAATGTGTATAGTAAGGGCCCATGCCATATTTAGAGTAATTTGTTTTTGATTTCCTTTAGTAAGAGGTGTGATTGGAAAAAAAGTCGTATTCCTTTTGTTAAATGGAACATCGATGTACTTAACAAAAATAACAATAGTGAACATTGGAATTTGGGGGGACTTGAACTAGGAATACAATTTTTTTTATGAATGTAACAATGTGAACCATTAACTAAGCTAGCTTCAACCCACAAGTTACATGTCAACATGAGACATTGACCAGGGCATAAAAAAACCTCATGTTCCAATTGATCATCATCAACACCAACAATTTCATCTTGTATTGTATGCTCAACTATAGATCATGCAATTGGAGAATTTAATGATTTCACAATTTGCCTATTATGCAAGGTGACCAAAACATTTGTTGGGAACAATTGAATTGTTGAATTAAATAAAATATTTTCCATAGGAGATAAACTCATATCGACCCATGACATAAGAAGATCACAATCATAAATAAGGGTTTCAATGTTCCTTATGTTAGTCAAGAGTTTCCAAAAAGAGGATCTCTTTCTGGATTTCCTCGATGTCAGAATATTGTATCTAAAGTGACAACAATCTTGATTTTTTTCCATAAAACTTTATCTATTATATTTCCTTCATACAAAGGATTATCTTTCAGAGGAAGCAATTGATGAAAGTCACCTACAAGAATTATTGATCTACCACCAAAAGGACAAGCTTTTTTCTAAAGAAATACTTCTCGTAATCAAGAATCTATATGTATGACTAAACTTTGTCATAGAAAACTCATTTCATCAATCAAAATCAATTGAATATGCCTCATTTATTCTTGAAATACTACAAGATATTTCCCTTGTAATAGTCTCATATATTTGATAGCAATTTTCAGAGAATATTTTATTGTTTTTGCATGTATATTAAAATAAACAATTCCGGTTGGAGAGAGAAAAAACAAAGGACTATGGCCATCAGTTGTTGAAGAATAAAGAGCATGAGAAACACAATGAATAAGAAAATACTTTCTAGTTCCATTTATTCCTTATATCACCATATAAATATGTTAATGATTTTCATATTCAACTAAGTGTCGTAATATGATCTCTAAAGAAAGTCATTTTTTCTCTGTCAAGGATGTTGGTGATGAAAATGTGCTATGAGAATTTTCAACAACAACACGCCTTGTTTGGGATTTTTTTATAAAATCAATAGCTTCTTCTGGAATACCATTTGAAACCATTTATTTCTCTCAATTAAATCATAAATCAAAGTCCCTTAGATAAATAATATGAAGGTCTGAAATAATGACATTATTTGGAGGTATCATGTAAGACAAAACTTGCCATTTTTCAAAATCTTCTTCAACAATCGTTTCTTGTTCATGGGAATATTCATCCTCTTAAGTAGTATCATAAGAGAAAGGGGATAAATCAACATTCGATTCTCAATATCATAAACTCCACCAATTTTCAATAATTGTTTCACTTGAGAGGCCAATATCAATGGGAATATTATGAAATGGTTTGTACAAAAGTAACTCGGTTCAATAGAAAGTATCAAATTCATTTGAATCCTCATTGGGAATAGAGTAAAAACACAACCAAAATCGAATAATGGCACAAAAATCCCTATCTTTCCATGATTTTTTCCTATGTTTGGAATCAAAGGTCCAATATCTTGTTGTTTCTATTATAGAATTTTTTTCAAGAAAAGACGGTTGATTTTGATATATTTGAACACAAATATTTGGAGATGAAAATTGATGGGGATCATTAGATACTTTATATAATACCTTTGTACCAACATTCAAGATAAACAAATACCAAGAGTTAGATTTATAACATATGGCAGGTTTCTTGTGCTCCAATGTCACGATCAACAAGGGTTTCTGCAAGAAACCTTATGTATCCACAAAATGTAGGAACTTATAATCCACTCACATTTGAAATTATATTCAACTTATCTTGATAAATTTGTGACATATTTTCCACTTTGGAAGAATACTTTGCAATACATTTCAAGACAACATGTCAAGAAACCACTGGCTAACAATCAACATTAGTGTGCCACATTGTAAGAAGATCAACATTATGTACATTTAGCTTATCATCATTTAATGCAAGATCATATTCATTTTTCGCTTTCTCATCTATGAATAATATTTATTCATCATGAAATTCCCATGGAGCATTGTATCGACATGTGAGAATAGACTCTTTTTTTCACAAACAAGAATCTTCACCATGCTTTGCATGTATTTGAACATGATTCAACAAATGATAATAATATTCATGAGGATTGGAAGATATTATTTGTTCACTATTTAATAGGAATGGATCATGATTTAGGGTTAGAGGAAACATTATGTTTCATTGATGAATATCACATGGATTCTATGTTGTTACATATCAATCAAAGAATTTCTTTGCAACATGCACTTTAGAAGGGTTATACCAATTCAATGTGTCCATGTTTGGATCACCTTCCAACCAAAAGTGACGATGAATTGGTTGAAAATTATTTTCTCTCATACAAAATATACTGAATCAGTTGCTAATTCTCTTCCTCTTGGTACTAAACATTTCATAGAGATCTTCCCTTAAGATTTCATATGAATTCAGACTCTAATTATTCAAGGATTTAGACCATCGAAGTCTTCTTGTGAGAGTGTGTTCAAGTAGCCTCACTCTAATGGACCGGATTCTGATGATTTTGGAGTGATCCAATATGGGGAGGGTCTGCCGACAGTCAAATCATGAAAGGTGTTGGAGTGGTTAGATGTGTCGAGGGTCTGAAAATGCCGGAAGTCTGGAAAAAAAGGTTCTGATTATAGTTTGAGTATGTTGGGGTTATGTTGGAGTCTGGTATAATACATGAGGGGTCCAAATGCACAATACTCCAAATTTATATTGTTTATCAATCCAAAAAAGGATCCACCCAGATCTAATCTCTATATTTGAACTTATTTCAATGAAAATAACTCATGCTTTCGTTCCGACAATTCCAAAACTCTTCTCACAGGTCCGAATTGGCTCTGATCGATCTCGACTTTATTGTTCTACAAAGAAATTATCCTTCTTCAATTTCAACAACTCGATGTGGTTGAGATATACAAAAATATCTCCTACAACCCCAAATACTTAGTTTCTCTATGAAAAGACATACATTTTCACACAAAATGAAAATATACTTGCGGGAAAACATAGAGGCGCACAAATTCTGACACTTTATTGAAACTAGAAGGAATAAAAATATGAAATTGATAGGTTTGTTCCTTCTTGAGGTCCCTTGGACATATTCACACTCACAATCACACACAATATAATAATTTTCTATAATCCAACCCCAATACACTCAATTTCTCTAATAAATAACATTTAATATACCATCTTTTCTACCACTAAAAAAAACAATTGTGCTTCAAAGGAAAGAGTTGATTCCTATGACAACACTAATAATTCCCTTCTCAATATCCTCATTAAACTTTCAAGAGGGAGAATCTTAACAAACACTGTATTCTTGTACTAACATATTTCCTTAACATATCTTTTAAAATTCTTATGTCTCAAAAACCTTATCACTTATTCCTATAGTTGTCAATCGTATGATTCTTATATTTACAACGTTAACACATAACACCTTCCTCCTTGTGAGAATACAAGTCAAAAATTTAATACAAGCATAAGGATTATTGCATACAAGTCATATACGATATTATACTAGGACTTAGATTGTTTGACATACAAGACATTACCATGCCTTGAGGCTTAAAATTTAAACATATCGAAGCTCCCTACCCACAATGTGACGTCCCCTACAATACTTGAATGCATTGGATACACAATTAAGGAAATATAGAAAGTAGTATGCACTATTACCAAGCTTCAGGGCTTTAAGAGTCCCTTCCCATTACTCTACTTTACTAGCCATCGTGTTCTAATTCCCTTGCTTTTTTGACATGTATCTTGGACCACCTATCACGTACTCTGCACCTTTAAACATGTCAGCATCCATCAGAGAGTTGGGTTTTGGACTGTTGGCATGATTTACAGGCAATGCATTCTTGTCATTAATGAAAATTACAACAACGACGATGGCTTAAGTACAGGAAGAATGTGCCAGGCGGGCACCTGAAGAATTTTGGGAAGACGCAGCAGAGCAAGCTCAATAAGATCAGAAGATATAGTGCAGAGTATGCGTGTTTTTCATTGATGGCAAAGATCACGACTAGCAGTGTAGGGATAATGGCATGGAAATGGAAATTTCAACAAGTGATCATTGGATCCCATTCAGAAGCATAAACTCAAGGAGTCAAGGAAGCAACTCAGGACAGAAAATCACGAAATGTGAAACCACGACTTAAACTCCATTTTGGAGTTTCAGATACCGGGAGTTGGAGGAGTCAAGAGTCGAGACTCTTCATCACAGGAGTCCCGAAGTTGCAAAATTCAAAACGCCGAAATCTTGAAACAGGAACATCAACAAAGACTCCATTTCGGAGTTTTGCAGACCGAGAAATCAAAGATGAAAGGAACTTTAACCTTTGAAGTAGCGAACCCCAAAATCCCAAAATAGGCACATCAACAAACCACGTCAGCTAAGGACACGTGGCACAATGAGGCAATGACAAGTGTCAAGTTGATTCAACATTTCAGGCACATGTAAGTCACAAAGCAGAGTGACACATGGCTGCTATTCGGCACATGTCAATCCACGTGTGACGTCAACAAGTTTACATCACATCGAAACTTTCTATTTCGGGGTTTTACATAGCAAGCAGAAACTCCACCATCATGAAGTCTCGAACTCTAAAATGAGGAGAGGGACTATTGTGAGTCTCGAAAACCCGAAAGGAAAAACTCCAAAATCCTGTCAACCGTCCATCTCAATGGGTTATGTGAACTGACTGATCACTTCAAAGATTTTGTGATCATGAATTTTATAATGTTGGAGTCACAATGACTCGAAGGGAAAAACGTTGAAATTCCATCAGTTGTTCGATTAAGAAAAGAAGGGATCAGATTATGAATTCTTGTGGAGCGTTGATCTAGCTCCATTTTGGGGATTGCGACTTGGAGTGTCAAGACACTTCTTCACAGGAATGTCGAAATACGAAAACACCTTTTGGTGTAGGTTGTGGTCACCGTCAGTGGTCATGGGAGAGGGAGGAGCTAGCACCAAGTTAATATCCTTTTCGGTGATCGTAACATGAAGACTCGAGACTCTTCACTGCAGGGATGCCGAAATGCCGAAATTTCGAAATGCGAAATGGGAAAATCAATGCGAGACCCTGTTCTTGTAATCCAATGGTGTTGGATACATGGAAATTTGATCGAAGGGCTATTATTTCTCTTCACAGTTAATCGATCAGTTACGATTCAGTTACAAGAACTTAATCATGACTCTTGGATGGTTGGTGATTCAGTTGCTGAAGCGTTTTCTTGGAGGTTCATAGTGTAACTGCTAGAAATGACTGATGGTTTCTGTCAGAGGACTCGAAGAGACTTTAGGGTGATTTCCAAAGAATATGAAGAGTCTCGAGGCATCTTCTAGTGGCATGAAGACTATTCATAGAGGCTATTGATAGATGTAAGATAGTTGGAGCCTGGAACTTCAACAGAGGGAATGAGCTCGACTGTGACAGAGAAGAAGAAGAGTCTCGACTGTTGGAGAGGCTAAGGAATCTCTGCATAACACCTAGTGATGATGGACACATCGGTTTAACTACCAGATAAGCTGAAGAGTTGCAATGATGATCAGGAAGAGCACTCGACATGGGGAGAGCATGCAGAAGCATCATAAATAGAGGATGCAAAAGATGTACAGAGAGAATAAAAATGAAGAACAGAGAAGATATTGGGTGTTGTTGAGAGTGATTCAGGTGTGTAGAAGGAGGAGAGTGTAGCAACTGAAATGCATAGAATAGGAATGGTGCATAGAAGGGACATGGCGCACAGAGAATGAAAGGTAGAAGAACATAAAGTGTAAGTAAGGGGTGCATGAAGAAACTGATGCAGGTAGAGCAGAGCAATGTAGTAGAACAATGATGAGACCGGTAAACCATTGATAAATATTGTATCACTGTGATAAATTTATATATAGAAAAATTTATATTTTGGGGTGGTAGGGAGGTGTTAGGGAGGACTGTTGTTCTCAAAGGTTCAAGTGGGTGCTTGAACATAGGGAGTTGTAGCTTCCATCTGGTTGCAGCCAGAGAAACCAGGGAGTTGGTGCTTTTCTTCTAGTGGGTGCTAGAGAAACCAGGGAGTTGGTGCTTCCTTCTAGTGGGTACTAGAGAAACGAGGGAGTTGGTGCTTCCTTCTAGTAGGTGCTAGAGAAAATAGAGAGTTTGTTCTCTCAACAAGTTGCAACTTGCAAAACAGAGTTTGTAGCCTCACAATGAGTTGGAGCTCATATGTATGATAATGTACAGAATGTAAAGATTACTTATCATACCAAGAAGAAGAGGTGTTTACCCTTTATGGGTTTCCTCAAGAAATATGTTTCTCTGTATATTTCATATGTGTGACTGATGTCGAATGTTCTATTGCTTACCTCTCTGAATTATTGTGATTGTCATTAAGTTCTCTGCAAAGAGTTTAAAATAAGCATAATTGTTTAAGCACAGTAACAACCGATTCACCCCCCCCAAGAGTTTAAAATAAGCATAATTGTTTGTTAAAGAACAACCGATTCACCTTCGCTATTCAACAGTTTGTATCAGAGCGGGTTCCTTTTTATCTAAAGGTAGATTCAGAGTTTAAACATGACAAGTCATGAAGGACTTCAGCCACTAAGCCTCCGCTTGATGGAACAAATTTTTCCTTTCCTCGAAGGTTAGAATGAGAACATACCTAATGGCCTTTAGTGTTGATGCTGGGATGTAGTAGAGAATGGATATATAAATCAATAAGGCTTTCCAAGGATGATAAGTTAGAGTTTAGCTTAATGCTAAGGGAATGAATGCTATCTGAATGGACTATATAATTTTGAGAGTTTGGTAAGTGATGTACCTTCAAACGGGCTAAAGAAATGCTGATAAACTTATTAGAATTTATGAAGGAAATGAAAAAGTAAAGATGCCAAACTTCAAACATTTAGGCGGAAGTTTGAACAACTAAAAGATGAATGAAGTTGAACTAGTTAGCAAGTATTTTTAAGAGTTGAAGAACTTCAGAATGCCATGAAGGGTCTTGTGAGAAGTTTGAAGAATTAATTTTAGTTTAGAAGATTTTAAGATCTTTGCTTGATAAATTTGATCCAAAAGTCTCTACAATAGAAGAACTAAATGATCTTAAAACCATGTCCCTGGATCAACTCCTAGGAACTTTAACCGATATGAAATGAGAATCAACAAAGATAAATCCATTACTAGAGAAGGATATTTTAAAAGCAGAGAAGGATACTAATTCAGATTTAGATGATATTGAGGCAAAATTTGTAGAAGGTTAAAGAAAGGATCAGAAAATATCATGATAAGCTTCCCTCAAATGTTTTAACCGTAGTAAGATAGGTCACTTTACAAATATGTCCACACAAGAAGAAGGAACGTAACTCCGAAGGTGAAGAGAAGTACAAATATGAAATATTTGATAGAAAGAAAGTTATGTAAACAATGATGACTGCAAGGACACCGATAGTTACTCTTCCCGTGAAGATAAGGTAAATGACTTCATGCTTATGGCCAAAGAGGATTATGATAATAAAATCACACACAATGATGATAATGATGAAGAAGTTGTGGTTGACGGAAAGACATTTGATCAACACTTTGGAAGAGATTGACGACTTAATTTAAGAAGAGAAAGTAAAACAATTGTTGATACACAGCTCAAGAAAAGCTGCACTAAAATCTTACGAAGACTTTTCCTCGCTAAAAAGCGGAATTAGAGGCAAAGAAAACAGAGTGATTATTCTAAACAACAGCTATCATGTTAGCCGAAAGATCCGAAGCCCCGGAAGAAGAAGTTAGTGAAACAAGGAAAGAGTTGGAGAAGTTTCAAGCCTTGTATCATCAGAATCTATCAAGTATCAAAGCCTCAGAAGGATTAGCCACCATTCTGAATTAGCAAAGGAATCCAAAGCTGAAAATTGGTTTGGTTTATGAAGAGGGATCAAATAGTGGTCAGCTAAGAAACAAAGAACCCATCAAGTTTGTCAAATCTACAACCAATGACAACAACAAACCTGCAGAAACAAAGGAAGACAATCAGCTGCCCAGGAGGAGTAAAGAAAAGGGTGGGACTGAATCAATAGAACAAAGACATAATGCACTCTCTGCTCAAGGAAATCATCAACATGGAAGAAATCGACTTGTTTAAAGAAGAAAACCATTTTGCAGGTACCAAGGATTTTTTTATGGATATTGTTTTTTCTGTTCTAACTTTGGTCACAAAGTTGTAAACTATTCTTTAAAATTTAGATATGAGCAAGAAATACATTCAAGGTATAGATATCTGCTACAGCAATGAATGAGACACCTAAGTGAAAAACCTCCACATATTGCAAATCACTTGATGGCTGGGAAAAGGACACATGTTAAGCATAACAATCGTTTTGACTCTTTAATCAACGAACCAGAATGCTACATCTATCATAACTATGGACATAAAGCTGTTGATTGTCGCTTAAAGAAATATAAATAATATTTGAATTCCTCTACTGAAAATGTCAAGGTTTGGAAGAAGAAACAAAGTGATAAGTGTGGATTAGTGTTGTCGGCTCAAAGACAAAAGAACCCATAGAATATAGATAGTAGATGTTCCAAGCACATGACTGGAGAAAAGGATAGGCTTCTGCTTATAAGAAAAATCAAAATAGGAAATGTGATCCTTGAAAATGATGAACCAGGTAAAAACAAGGATAAAGGGATGGTGAGTTTAAGTAATGGAAAAGGATATTCTCAGGATGATCTTCCTATAGATGGGATGAAACATAATTTTCTCAATGTAAGTCAAATGTGTGGCAGAGGATGTAAAGAGGTGGTCCTTTCCAAAGACTGTAAGATAAAGTCTGTAAACTCAGGACAAGTGGTGACTAAAAGCATAAAGACAAACAACAATGTTGATGTTGAATCCTCCCCTGCAAGTAAAGAAGAATATTCAGATACAATAAAAGAATGTTCAGTTAGAATTTATCCCATGGAAGAAGTAGGAGAAGAATCATGTCATAAGATGGAAGAAGAAGTTTTAAAGGTTGAGAAGTCAAACAAACAAATGAAGTTCTCGAACAGTTCCATTACCCTAGATAAAATATTGGATAGTCAGAGATCACCAAATGACAAATACGGTATTGGACTCAACAAGGTAGAAATCAGTGCTCTTAAGAAACCTGATATAGGTCCTCCATTTGTAAAAAGGAAAAGCAGATGGGAGAATGTTTGTAGTGTTTTTCTCTTGTGATGTATATGGTCATAAAAGCCTTGGATTGTAAGAATCATGGAAGAAAAATGAATTTGCAGTAATAGAAATTGATGAGAATCAATGGGCAGATCCAAGAGTTGTTTGAAAAGTATGAGCTACAATTACATAGTGTTTCAGTAGGACAACAACATCCTTAGCAACAAAATTTTGTTTTACAAAATGATATAAATGACATCCTGTAGAGATAACAAGAGGAAAAACCTTGTCAGGGAAAGCTAACCTTTTAGGAACAAAGGGGGAAATTAGTTAGAAGCGGAGAGAGAACAGTGACAGGGGGAGTCATCTAGTTATGACAAGAAAAGGTTGATGAAGGAATCCTAGTAAGAGAGGTGAACAATTTTGAGTATTCTATAGAGGATAGAGTGAAAGATGAAGATGAACAGGTCCAAGAATCAGAAGGAGAAGACTCTGGTTTAGATACAAATATTCTGTAGGCCTCAAATAAGAGATTCCATCCAGTCAGGGGGAGTTTGTGTTGGTTTAATATCTGATACCTCCTAAAAATACTGCAACAGCTCAGGGGGAGCATGTGATCTTTGACATTGATGTCAAAGGGGGAGAAAAGAGTCTGGGTGCCTTTGTTTCCATCAATGCCAAAGGGGGAGATTGTAGGCATGTTTTACATGCAACATATTCTTGTCATTGATGGAAAGTACAACAACGATGATGGCTTAAGTACAGAAAGAATGTGCCAGGAGGGAACCAGAAGTATTTTGGGAAGACGCAACGGAGCAAGCTCAATAAGATCAGAAGAGATAGTGCAGAGTATGCATTTTTTTCATTGACGGAAAAAATCATGACCAACAACACAGGGATAATGCCATGGCAATGGCAAGTTCAACAAGTGATCATTGGATCCCATTCAAAAGCATAAACTCTAGGAATCAAGGAAGCAACTCACGGCGGAAAATCGTGAAATGCAAAACCATGACTTAAACTCCATTTCGGAGTTTCAGATACCGGGATTTGGAGGAGTCAAGAGTCGAGACTCTTCACCACATTAGTCCCGAAGTTGTGAAATGCGAAACGCCAAAATCCCGAAATAGGCACATCAACAAAGACTCCATTTCGGAGTTTCACAAATCGGGAAATCAAAGATCAAAGGAACTTTAACCTTTGAAGTAGCAAACCCCGAAATCCCGAAACAGGCACATCAACAAACCACGTCAGAAAACCATGTCAGCTAAGGACATGTGGAACAATCAGGCAATGACAATTGTCAAGCTGATTCAACATTTCAGGCACATGTAAGTCACGAATCAGAGTGACACATGGAATCTATTCGGCACATGTCAATCCATGTGTGCATCAGCAGGTTTATGTCACATCGAAACTTTCTATTTCGGGGTTTAAAATAGCAAGCAGAAACTCCACCATCATGAAGTATCAAACTCCAAATGCGGAAAGGGACTATTGTGAGTCTCGAAAACCCAAAAGGAAAAACTCTAAAATCCCATCAACCGTCCATCTCAGTGGGTTATGTGAACCGTCTGATCACTTCGAAGATTTTTTGATCATGAATTTTATAATGTTGGAGTCACGATGACTCGAAGGAAAAAACGTCGAAATCCCATCATCCGTTCGATTAAGAAAAGAAGGGATCAGATTATGAAGTCTTGTGGACCATTGATCTGGCTCCATTTCGAGGATTGCGACTTGGAGTGTCAAGACGATTCTTCACAGGCATGCCGAAATGTCGAAATGCCAAAATTCGAAAATACCTTTTGGTGTAGGTTGTGGTCATCAATAGTGGTCATGTGAGAGGGAGGATCTAGCACCAAGTTAAGCTCCTTTTTGATGATCGAAACATGAAGAGTCGAGACTCTTCACCACAGGAATGCCGAAATGTCGAAATGTCGAAATGCGAAATGGCGAAATATGATCAAAGGGCTACTATTGCTCTTCACAGTTAATCGATCAGTTATGATTGAGTTAGTAGAACTAAATCATGACTCTTGAACGATTGGAAATTCAGTTGTTCATGTGTTTTCCTGGAGGTTCACAGTGTAACTACTAGAAATGACTGATGGTTTATGCCAGAGGACTCGAAGAGACTTCAAGGTGATCGCCATAGAAGATGAAGAGTCTCAAGGCATCTTCCAGTGGCATGAAGATTGTTCATATAGGCTATTGACAGATGTAAGATAGTTGGAGCCTGGAACTGCAACAGAGGGAATGAGCTCGACTGTGACAAAGAAGACGAAGAGTCTCGACTCCTAGAGAGGCTAAGGAATCTTGGCATAACACCTAGTGATGATGGATGCATGGGTTTAACCACTAGAGAATCTGAAGAGTTGTAATTGTGATCAAGAAGAGCACTCAACATGGGGAGAGCATGCAGAAGCATTGTGAATAGAGGATGCAGAAGATGCACAGAGAGAATAAAAACATAGAACAAAGAAGAGATTGGGTGTTGTTGAGAGTGATTCAGGTGTGTAGAAGGAGGAGAGTGTAGCAGCTGAAATGCACGGAAGAGGAATGGTGCATAGAAGGGACATGGCGCATAGAGCATGAAAGGTAGAAGAACATAAAGCGTAAGGAAGGGGTGTAGGAAAACTCTGATGTAGGTAGAGTAGAGCAGTGTAGAAGAACAATGATGAGACCGATAAGCCATTGATAAATATTGTATCACTGTGATAAATTTATATATATCAAACTTTATATTTCAGGGTGGTAGGGAGGTTCTAGGGAGGAATGTTGTCCTCAGAGGTTCAAGTGGGTGCTTGAACAAAGGGAGTTGTAGCTTCCATCTGGTAGCAGCTAGAGAAACGAGGGAGTTGGTACTTCCTTCTAGTGGGTGCTAGAGAAACCATGGAGTTGGTGCTTCCTTCTAGTGGGTGCTAGAGAAACCAGGGAGTTGGTGCTTCCTTCTAGTGGGTGTCATAGAAACAATGGAGTTGGTGGTTTCTTCTAGTAGGTGCTAGATAAAATAGAGAGTTGGTGCTCTCAGCAAGTTGCAGCTTTGAAAACAGAGGTTGTAGCCTCACAATGAGTTGGATCTCATATGTATGATAATGTATAGAATGTAAAGATTACTTATCATACCAAGAAGAAGAGGTTTTTACCCTTTATGGGTTTCCTCAAGAAATATCTGTCTCTGTATATTTCATATGTGTGACTGATGTCGAATTTTCTATTACTTACCTCCTTGAATTATTGTGATTGTCATTAAGTTCTTTGCAAAGAGTTTAAAATAAGCATAATTTTTTAAGCACCGTAACAAGTGATTCACCCCCCCCCCC
>SNQJ01S0042941.1:15437-33020 GCA_010110895.2 Picea sitchensis | reverse complement strand
AAGACGATTTGGTCTATTTGACCACATATTCAAATGTTGGAAATAATATTTGGAATAAATCGGTTAACACAAGTGAATTTTTGGAACTAAATATGAAAGGTGCGAAGCCCAAAGGAAAGCAAAGGCATTTTGGAAACCTTAAATGGTGTTACACATATTCTGATAAATTCATAGCTTTGTGAACAACAACATAAATCACCTAGTAATGAGAAAAAGGAAGGAAAATAACACGATTACAGTATGGGCGCAATTCAAACTTATTATAGTCACACTGCCTAGAGTCAATTACAAAATAGGTATACACATATTCGACAATAACCGAGAATATTTATTCAGTACAAAACTCTAATTATGAGAAGAGGCCAACGTCGCGATAAGATTTAATGAAATCAATAAAACAATCTTTATATCATTACAAGTAGGTGGGAGGAAAATCCTGTAACTCTTTTCAAAGAACACATTACATATCTTGTCTAGATTTGAAATCAAACGAGTATCCAATCCTTATGTAAATAATCTGTTTTATTCCAACAATGGGAAACACTACCACAAGATGGGTTTACTATTCAATCAAACAATATAGAAGTTGGAAGAGAACTACATTTTTTAATGAAAACTGGAACGGGACCATGCCCTTCTTTTTCTAGAACCAAGAAAGATGAGTCAGAGAGTTACTGGGCATGAAACCCAAATACCTTTTGTGCCGAGGATAGGCATGGACACCAGAAACTTGCACGGATGAAATTTCTGCAAAGAGGTACCATTTAAATATTAGTAACTATACGAAAGAAAGGTAAATGAAAAGCATCAACAAAACGATAAATGCTAGTAACAGATTATTCCAGAGTGGCACTCAACTTCTAACTTGCAAATTTGTGTGTTTCCCTTGTCACAGTCTGGATGGATAGACGTCTGGGACGAGGGAGGATGGTCCAATGGCACCCTGATGGGTACCCTTGCATCAACAGGGTCCCATCATTAGTGATGGTACCAAAATTGGTAAATTATTTTTCTTATAAAATGAAATAATCAACAGGCTAATATTTAACATTCAAATTGTTAAAACATGACATGTGAACAGGTCAAAGATATAGTATCGATGATTACACATAGAACATAGACTATACTCAATTGTTGAGTTTGAAATCCTGCCTAAAACAAATTACAAAGAGTATTTATAAATCAATAGTAAATACAACGATAACATTCTACGAAATCCAAATAGTATCTATACTAATCATAGACCACGATAATGATAGGGTTCACTACAAGCTAAAACATTATATGTCGTAGAGCCCTTTTAATGGACTACTTGAATGCCATAGAGGTCACCTTGTAATGGCACCAGACAGAAATGTAATAAACAAGAAGAAAGCAATATTCGTGTGAGAACCAGATAAGGGTTTGATGAAACTACAGAGGGATGGGTTCATCCTTTACAAAGGAAAGAAAAGAATTGGATCATATTATACTACAACACAGAAAGAAATTCCACTCCAAATAGGAAACCTGCATAACCCTATGAAAAATTAATATCGAGCCTCGATATACATCAGACTGAGGGTCCATAAGGAATAGCGATATTTGAAAATAACGAAACCCTAAGAATTATAGTACACACGAGGAACTATGCAAGTGCATTTTCTATGATTTCAATACAAGGGTGGAATGCCGAGACTTCCAGAGAACTCGAGAAGGAAAACAATCGAATAATACAACTTTCTCCAGGAGAAGACTTAACCCAGAAAGATCTCAAGGAATAACGATAAGGGAAGACTTAACTTAAAAAAGAGAATATAAAAAGAGTTACAGGAACGTATATAGCTCTCACTGTGATGATCTTTCGAAGTCCCACTCTACCATTCAAAATACAATAACATCCCAAAAATTACCAGGGAAGACAGATGCATTGGTCGTTCCACCGGGAAATGGTCTCCACATCGACAACCTACCTACTGAGAAGTAACACACGAAGCCATCTGATGAGAGTTAACACTTAGGGCCACCTGATAAGGGTTAGCACACAAATCCATTTCGGGGCTTCATAATGACAAAAGGAAAACACACTTAAACCTAAGAATACTCCTCACGATGCAAATTAAATGCTGAGGGTAAAATGGTGAGTTTGGACATGTGATGGGGCATAGTTTTCCATGATTAAGTTGGAGGACAGGACAGGAGGAACCATCAAAACTCGCATACATAGGACCCCATTAATGGAATATGTAGAGAGATTTAACTCCTGACAGATAAAACTTTCTTCCGACTTCAAGAAATCGTGAAGTTATTAACTTCCCTCCGTGACATGACTAGTCGGAAATCGTTTACTACAACTATATCATTACAGTTAGAATACCGTTCATATGAGATTATCTCTAATCCATCATTTTGCTAAGTTAGAGTCAAACGAGATTCAACATGAAGTTCGTTACCCATATCTCTAGTTAGTTGGCGACTGGAAGATCACTAAACAATATTATTTTAGAAACCCGTTTAAGAATTTAAGCGCACCAAGTGATTCCATGCACCTTTTACTAAGCCTTATATGTTAGACTAAGGAATATAGTCCCGACCCCATGGCTTCATACAACTATATGAGTTTTATTTCTAAGTACTATTAAATAGCCTCACACGCAACATGGCATACTTGTGTTAGGGAGAGATTGGGACTATAAGTCCTAAGTCTAGACTACTATGTAGATATATATTTATTTATATGAGTAAAATTGAGACTGAATGAATTTCTAGAATTTTGGTGAATTAAATTTCCCTTTCCAAAGTAAGTCGATTGATGTAGAGTGGCATCATGTGATAAATAGAACATAAGACACCTCGTAGATTTGTATAACCATAATGAAGACTATCTCCATTAACAATGAACAGATATATAAAATGAGACTGGAGATTAATGTCCCATCGAATTTTATTTTTTATGGTAAATTTGAGGTACATTACATATGGTATCAGAGCAAAGGTTACAATACTTGGACCCTAAATAGGGCCAAAGTATTTACTTAGTACATTTTTTTTTTATTATGCAAAAGATAACAAAAATAACTGTTGTTACAAACAAAAAACTCTTTCTGCTTTGTGTTAATCATGGCATCCTAGGATGATGCATAAATCAGACTTGAGGGAAATATGGCACAAAGACCTTCTAAATATCCGAGTCAGAACAATGACAGGATCTCACCCACTGAAGTTCTGGAAACGATGAGGAATCTCATTGTTGAGCTACAAGTTTTCAAAGCAGACAATGAGAAATTGAAGAAGGTACAATAGGAGCAGCATAGTATAGGGACAAAGAAAATCCCAAAGGACAAGAACCATGAAGAATAGGTCAATAAAAGGGCCTCCAAGAATTTTGGTCCTGAAAAAGAAAAAGGGGACAACTCATCTTAAGGTACACCTTTAGCTGAAGATAAAACAAAATCAAACAGAAAAAGAAAACAGGTAGATCACCTTGAGGGAGAATTTAAGAAAATAAAACCCTCTACCTTTGATGGGAAATCCAGAATAGGGGAGGAAGTTGAGGCATGGTTATTAGAAATAAATAATTATTTCCAGATCTACAACTATTCCACCAATATGAAGGTCAGAATGGCTATCTATAACTTGAAAGTAAAAGCCACCATTTGGTGGCAAGATCTGAAATTGGCCAAGGGCCTAAAAGAGAAACAAATGGAATGGGAAGACTTTAAGAAATATTTCAAGAAACAATACCTATCTGAAAGTTACTATGAAAGAAAAACTAAATAATTTTATTAGCTACGACTTGGTCAAATGCCTATGGAGGATCTGATAAACAAATTCATGGAATTACTAAGGTTTGTACCCTATATCCGGGAGGACAAAGTAAAAATCCAATAGTTCCTAAGTTGTTTACCACAGTCTTACAAGGACATAATCGAGTTTGATACCACCAAGTCCTTCAGTGAAGTATTCAGGAAAGATCGAATGTGTTGCGACCAATACAAACAAAGAACATAATTTCCCAAGGCTTGGAAGGATAAGAAACAAGACCAAATGAATCAGCGAAAGAAGGGATACCAGCCAACTTCTTATCATAATGCATCAAAAATATTTCCAAGAAAATATTTTCACTCCAACAATCCAAATACGCAAGGCAATGGTAAACCGATAAATCTGGGACAACCCCCATGAACCATTAAAGTGTTGGGAATGTGGAGAACCTCATCTAAGGAGGAACTGTCCATGTTTAAATTTAGAAACCAGAACTGTTGTTCACAATTTGTAGGAAGCCTCGACTGTGGGAGATGCGGGCAGAAGCTTGCATCAGATAAATGTAGTTGTGGATGGACAACATGTTGACCACCAGTCCTTTGTGGTCGAAGTGGAAGGTAAAATCAATAACACTCGAATTTTTGTTTTAATTGATCCTAGAGCTACATCAAGTTATATCACTCTTGGTATAGTAGAGTCAAATAAACTTAAGAAAATGAGACACGTAAAATTGTGGCTGGTACAACTAGAAAAAAGAACTAAAAGGAAAGTGGTTGACTTTATTTCTGATTATGAGTTCAGTTTGGGTGGTCAAAACATAAGGACAAATATGACATTCTACCATTAGGATATTATGATGTAATTATTTGAATGGATTGGCTAGAAAAGCATAGAGCAGTGCTAGACTATTACGAAAAATCACTCAAGTATAAAGATGAAAATGACATGGTTAGGATAGTCCAAGGTATACAAAAACCAGTCTCAATTAGACAGATTTCAACAATGAAATTCAAGAAATGCATGAGAAAGGGTTGTCAAGTTTATGCCATCCAAGTAACAAACCTATTAGAAAAAGAAAATAAACCCAACTTGAAGGATTTTGTTGTGCTGCATGATTTCAGAGACGTGCTTGTTGATGAAATACCTAAAGTACCCCTAAGAAGGGATATAGAATTTTCTATCAACCTATTACCTGGTTCAACCCCTATCTCTAATGTAATGAACCTCATATTTAAATAAAAAAAATAAATTGTTTCAACAGTTCCTTGGTGGAAAAGGGGGTTCTAGTCATGCAACTCTGTTGTCGATTGGTTAGGAAATTCGGTAATAAAAATTCACTTTAAGGTTCTATTATAAAGTCCTTGATACAAACTCTTAGTTCTCTACATACCACAATATTTCCTATCCGTGACATGCGTAGAAGGTTATGAGGAAAGGTCCCCAAGACTATTGGTAAACCCCCTTACGTTTAACTATAGGCTACACATATAAGACTAGTTTCAAAACACATGATGTAACTCATTTTTTTTAAATAACATAGGCCTTCAAGTCCGTGCACATATCCACCTGTGGTGTTATGGAAGGAATCCTTAATTAGTTCTTAATCATAATAGATAGGGGGGGGTCGGGTTTTCCCTTACACCAAACAACTAACCTAACTACCAAGTCCTGGTTATTTTGTAGTTCTTTAGAATCAGTGGTTGATTGAATGAAAGTACGAGATTCAAAGGCCAATGGGATGTTGACATCTAGGATCTAACTGTTGTCTTAGATTTACACAGAGGGTGAAAAAAATGGTTTAGCTCGATTCATGATGGTGTTCCATCGAAACCTTCTTTAAGTGGACGAGATGGATTACTGTCATAAAAGTTAAAGTTCTGTAACTTCATTTAAGTCCATCCTACGAATTACTTTGTAGTTACTGGCTCCATACCCAAGGTGTCATAATCACTCTGCCATTGTCACATGGAAATTCTTCCTCCACACTCCCTAAATTTACTACGAGGTGACAAGGCATTGCTTAGGGTTAGAATAGGTTTACTGCTTTGTCAATCTTGATTTTTCATGAAGAGGATCGACATACTCCAATTTCAGAGATGAATATTGTTGTGAGTGAAGGAGGTTGCTCCCTAGTGTAACAACCGGCACGGCCCTAGGCCCTAGTAAGTTCTTTAAACACAATACCGAGATAGATAAACCACAAGGGGATGTAAATATTTGGAAACAATGTTAGGTGTTCCGTTGTTTTGTCAGTTTTTGCAGTGTTTTCCTTTCGTCTGTTGTGTTCTTCCTTGCGGTAATTTATCTGCAAATTTTTTGAAAATTGTCCCGTTCTCCTGGGAGAATGATTTCCTCCCTAGGATTGTTGATATCCACTCTTGTTTAGGCATTTGGGATCCCTCTGTAGTATCCACCAGAGTCTTTAGGAGTTAGGTTTGTTCGAAGCATACACCTCTCATCCAATAACCTTGGGTTTTTTTTTCTCTCTCTTTTATTTTATAAAAGTTTCACAGTGAAAAACCTAAGTCACAATATATATACCGGCTTTTTTTCGTTATTCTTATTATCATTCTTCCTCAAATAATATTGCAGAGATAGGTTGGTTCTGTGTATAGTTCAAAATATGTCGACTCTTTCTGTTTGGTAGGTAATATGTTATATTTATTTTATTTGTCTTCCCTAAAATGGATGGAGTCACCATCCTGTAGATTTACCAGACCCTTGGCTGGTCCTTCTATTACCATTGTTGTCTCTCGTTTCCATGATACCTTGAATAATTTTACTGGGACTCTTGTAGCATAAACTTTCTGTGTGTGTCATGAAGCCATGCCATCTTGACGGGCGGTGATTTATTTTCATCCTTTGAACACCATAGAGCAACGACTCTACTCTTACTGATGATTTTGTATATTTATTCATTACAGTTTTGGTTCATAACTAATTTAGACTTAACTCTTTAATCGTGTCGATATGCTGTGTGAAAATTCTATATTATTACTTTGGTTTCCTCTTATGGAAAAGTTTGCACTATTTTCAAGTGAAGGGTTTTGTTATAAAACTTGTTATTATCACTAATGATGGGCCTTGTCGATGCGAGGACCCATTAGAGATGGTACTACATCTTCCTCCCTCGGCCTGAACATCTAAATAGATAGCAGGCGATGGGGCAAGGATTTGAACCCATGCACCAACAAGATAAGTATCTTCCTAAAAGGGAAACCTTGGTTTAACTTTTATAGTCTTATTGCAATCTACTTTTCTTGGATACTTATTTCTCGAATAAAGACTAATGTTTACCGGATTTGATTACTTGCAAGGTCTCCGTCTGCACAAGTCTTGGATACCCGTCACTGCCTCTTGCGCAAAAGGTATTTGAGTTTTGAACCTCTCACACCTCGGCTAACTCTATAGGTTCTACCATCGTCTAAGGAGATCATGATTCAACTAGCTCTGTTGTAACTAGTTTTGTGTCTACCATAACTCTTTTTGGAGTAATCCCTTGGGGTCGTTCCTCCATTAATGGCATAATGCCAGTTCTTGTATAAGTATTGAGTTTGTAAATAATTAAAGAGTATGGTCAACTACGTAATATACTTCTTTTCTTTAATTATTGAAAAACAACCTATTCGAATTCACTCGAAAAGTTAATCTGTGTCAAAGTAATTATGTCTTTTAAATTCGAACATTGTACTCATTATTTATGCAACTCGACTCTATTATATACCATTGGTCTATCTTGTCATAGAAAGGAAAGTTTTTTCCATAGTTTAACAATGAATTTACTAGTATCTTTTGGCCTACTGTATTCGATTTAAATTGAATGAAGTATATCGGCTACTTCTTTAGCTAGAGCATTCCAACTCTTATGGAATTGAATTATAGTTATGGTTGGATGTCTATCATAGATTTATCATATTCGGCGCATAGGAGAAATATCTTATTAATATGCACTTGCATATAGTTATATATATGTATTTGTCTATGTAGACATTAGATTATGTATTTCATTATCATACCTACCAATAGTAATTAGATTTATAATTATTATCGATCTATCGTGAAAGTTTATTGAC
Organism: Picea sitchensis; assembly: GCA_010110895.2. Lineage (NCBI taxonomy): Eukaryota > Viridiplantae > Streptophyta > Pinopsida > Pinales > Pinaceae > Picea > Picea sitchensis. The sequence goes on along the minus strand of SNQJ01S0042941.1, from coordinate 25,203 downwards.
TCGAAGTGGCTTAAATCTATACGAAGTGACAGATAGCGTCCAGATTTTGTTTATGAATCTGAATTTGCACTTGCCGAAAATACTTACTTCATATATATAGACTATTTTCAATCTGTTCATGCCTAGATGTTTTACACCAGAGATTTCAATGTACAAGAAATACCTCTATTATAACGAAAATCCAATTACAGATAGAAGTTACTTCCAGAATTTAATCACACAATCCATTTGATTATTCTAGGAAGAAATCAAATAATTTCTAACTTTCGTACAGATTCTAATTCAATCATAATGGTTGTCGAGGAAATGATTTCAGAAAATTATTTATAAACTATTCTGTAGGAATTTGGACTGCACATATTCATATAATTGAACACTTTTCACTTAGTTTATTGTATCCATAAAAACTTTAATGATTACGCTACATCTGTAACTAATTCCCTCCACAGAGATAGAAATAATTCAATTTAGATACAGCTCAAAACATTACAGCAAATATATGGTCATTCAAACAGATGCATTACATCAATTAGATGTAATCATTCAATTAGAGAAGGGAAGATTACATATCTGAAACAACTCGATGTAAGACAAAAGGAACAACCACGTTCCTCCCAACAATAGAAAAGGGTAGCCAAACTACTTGCCTGATTCACCCCCTAGCCTGACCATGAACCCATGAGGGCGAACTTGGAACCTCCTCCTCAGCAATGTCTTTCCATTTTAGCAGTCTCATCTTTCCTTACACTCAATCATTAGTGTTCATAATAGCAAGAAAACCAGTAGTCTCTTTCCCCGCATACTAGGCAGCGTCCTGCATCCTCACCTATGTTATTTATAAAAAACAATCCTTTTTTCCTAGGTCTTTTCCCTCTCTTGGGAATTTTCACATATTTCTAAATCCTTTATTTCCAAGGGCTGTCAATGGCCAAATCCATGATTTTCCACTTGTAACAATCAGTCTTGAGGTAGTTCCAATAGGTTCCCCACTCATGGAGTCATGGTTAGCTAATTTTAACATGGTTGTTCCATTTTTCCTCCTGTAATAAATATAAAATATTATGTTTTCATACAAGTGTCATAGTCAAATAGTTAGTTGGGTCAAATCAGATCTCTACCCAATAGTCATAATAATTAATTACAATTTACCAAATTCGAAATTCGGAATTGCCATAAATGGCAAAAAAATTCCAAATTCAAATTTACCTAAAATGGAATAATTTTTTCAACAATTTTTGAATTCAAGGATGGTTTATTTTTGGGGATTTCACATCTAAGGCACCTTACCGAATGAGTTTGTCGGAATTGACAAAAATAAAAATTCAATTACAAGAATTATTGGATAAGGAATATATCAGACCGAGTGTTTCCCGATGGGGAGCACCAATCCTCTTTGTGAAAAAGAGAGACAAAAGTATGATATTATGCATCGATTACAGAAAATTAAAAAATATGACTATTAATAACATGTACCCCTTACCTAGGATAAATGATTCGTTCGATTAAGTAGGTGGGGCAAAGATTTTCTCAAAATTGGACTTCCGATCTGGTTATCACCATGTTAGGATAAAATATGAAGACATTAGTAAAACAACTTTTCGAACAAGATATGGGAATTACAAATTTGTGGTTATACCTTTTGGACTCACTAATGCGCCAACCACATTCATGTGTTTAATGAATAGTATTTTTAGTCATCATTTGGACAAATTCTTACTGGTATTCATTGATGATATTCTGGTATATTATAAAACAGAAGAAGAACACAAAGAACACTTAAGAATAGTTCTGCAAACTTTAAGGAAGCACAAACTGTATGTTAAATTCGATAATTGTGTTTTTTATCAAAAGAAAATACAATACCTGGGACATGTAATATCTGCATAAGGCATTGCAGATGATCCTGAGAAAAAAAGAGCCATCGTGGAATGGCCAATACCTAAGGATGCAGTGGACATCCGGTCATTCATGGGAATCACCAGATATTACCATAGATTTATAGAGGGATTTTCCAAAATTGCTTACCCTATCACATCGGTGCAAAAGAAGGGGACCAATTTTAACTGGTCACAGAAATGTAAAGACAGTTTCAATAAATTAAAGGAATTGTTAACAACAACACCCATTTTAAAGGTAGCAGATCCAGAGAAAAACTTCATCATCTGTGTAGATGCAACTAAATAAGGACTAGGTGGTGTCTTAACCTAACAAGGGCATGTTATTTTCTATGAGTCCCGAAAACTAAAGGAACATGAGGGAAACTATGTCACTCATGACTTAGAATTGGCATCTGTAATACATGCCTTAAAAATGTGGCGGCACTACATAATGGGTAGAAAGTTTATGTTATTGAATGACAACAATGGTGTGAAATTTTTGTTTAGTCAGCCGGACCATAATCCAGGGCAAGCAAGATGTCTATCCTTCTTGAGTGAATTTGACTTTGAAGTAAGACATATCAAAGGTAAGGAAAACAAGGTAGTTGATGCGTTGAGCATAAGATTTCATGGGCTATTTGAAATAAATATTAGCGGGGAAGAAAGAGATCTTGAACAAAGGATAAAGAACACAGGTAATAACAACGAAAATTACATTAAGATAGTGGCAGAATTACAAAACACTACAAAAAATTCAGACAAAACAGACCTGAGTTTAGACAAGAATGGTTTACTATGATTTAAAAAAAGAATATGCATACCAGATTCGATAGAATTAAAGCTAACATTCTTGGATGAAGTGCATAAGAAAGCATCTTCTGGCCATCCAGGATACCAAAAAATGATAAGAGCGCTAAGAAAGTTATTTAATTGGCCTAATATGAAGGGTGAAACAACATAATACTTAGCTAAGTGTCAAGATTGTCAGCAGGTAAAAGTCGAACACCAGTATCCAGTCGGCCTGTTGCAACCCTTACCTGTTCCAGAATGGAAATGGGAGACTATATCACTGGACTTTATTACAGGTTTTCCTAGAACTCAGAAACAAAATGATTATATTATGGTGGTAATCGATAAACTTAGTAAATTCGCACACTTTATTCCTGTAAAGTCTACTTTTAAAGATATTAACATCATTGAAATATTCATGAAAGAAATTTTTAGGCTGCATGGTATTCCTAAAATGGTGATTTCAGATAGAGACGTAAAATTTATATCTTCTTTTTGGAAAGAATTGTTTGCAGGGATAAATACTAACTTGAATTTCAGCACGAGTTATCATCCACAAATGGATGGACAGACTGAATGAATAAATCAGATCGTAGAAGATATGCTCTACATGTACGTAAGAAAAAAACCAAGCAAGTGGGAATATTACTTGCACTTGGTAGAATTTGCATACAACAATGGGTACCAAACATCGACTAAAATGAGCCCCTTCGAGGTATTGTACAACAAAAAGTGTATGACTCCAATTAACTGGGATAACCCAGTTGACAGGCTCATGGTTGGACCAGAAATGCTCCAGGAAATGGAGAGCACGGTAAGAAAGGTACAACAAAACTCAAAAGAGGCACGGGACAGACATAAGAGTTATGTGGACCAAAAAATAAGACACTTCGAGTTTCAAGTGGGAGACCATGTTTACTTAAAAGTCAAAGACCAAAAAGGTTCACTAAAGCTAGGGAACTGTGCCAATTTGGCACCCAGGTTTTGTGGGCCCTTCGAGATACTAACTTGAATTGGACCAGTAGCATACCATCTTGCACTCCCAGCCAATCTAAAAATTCATAATGTATTCCATGTTTCTTTGTTAAATAATTATGTTCATGACCCTACTCATATGATCGATTAGAACTTGGTGCTGGTGGAACCATAAGGCGAGTTCTAGGTGGAACCTCTGCACATTCTAGACCGGAGAAAAATAGTACTTCGGAACAGAGTCGTCGCTCAAGTAGAAGGTGCAATGGAAGCACTTTAGCCCTGAGGAGGCCACTTGGGAATTGGAGGGAGATTTGAAGAAATCTCATACAATCCAGTTCCAAGGAAGGAACGAACACTCAGGACATTGTTTTATTGAATGGGGAAAGGATGTCACATCCCCAAAAAAAAAAATATTTTTAAGTTTAAGACTTCTTAGGAAAATTATTTCGTTTTTGGTAAATTCAAAATTGGACTTTTTTTTCCATTTTTGGAAATTTTGAATTTTGAATTTAATTAATTGTATTTAATGATTGTGACTGTTGGGAAGAGACTTTATTTGACCCAACTAACTTCTGGACTATGACACTTGTTTGAAACAAAATATTTTATAATTATTACTAGAAGACAAATGGGACAACCATGTTGAAATCAGCTGAACATGACTCCATGAGTGGGGAACATGTTGGAACTACCTAAGGACTGATTGTTACAAGTGGAAAATCAAGAATTTGGCCATTGGAAGCCCCTGAAAATCAAGGATTTGGAAAGATTTGAAAATTCCCAAGGGGGTGGGGGAAGACCTAGGAAAAAAGGATTGTGGATATTTAGCATATGTGAGGAGGCAAGGCATTGCCTAATATGATAGGGAAATGATTGATCCCTTGCTATTATGAACACCAATTTATGAGTGTGAGGCAAGGAGAATTTTTTTGAGACTAAAAGATTATTGCTGAGGTAGAGTTTTGAGTTTTCCCTCATGGATTTATGGCCAGTCTAGGGGGTGAATGGAACAAGTGACATTGGATGTTCCATTCTAAGGTTGGGTGGAACATGGTTGTTCCCTTTGTCTTTCAACGAACTAGTTCAGATATGTTATCATATTCACTCTCTGACTAAATGTTATATGGTTAAATAACTATTAGAATGCATATGTTAATTCTGAATAGGAATAATACTATGGAAGAAAGATTGAATTACATATTATTGAACTTAGGAACTGATAGAATGTCTCTATACTAGTTATGAATTGTAATGTTCCCAAAAATCCCCATAATTTTTATTTTCTTTCTCTTTTGATTTTATAGTTTCTCATTCATCATTCTCCATTCTGTTTACTGTTCGTCAATGTGCCTATAATACCACCCATACTGAATCTTTATGGTGTATTTATAAGGATTTAATGGTTGGTTATTTCATCCCTATTCACAACATGTTTATAAATCTTCTTCTTATTAACCCATCGTTGAAGGTTTAGGACTTAATGTTTCTAGTATCATTTCACATGTTTAAATTAAAAATATACTTGATATAAGCTATAGTTTCACTCTTCTTACTATATACTATAGTCACACTTGAAAGGTGTCTTTTAATTTATTTAGCACCACTACGAACCTTGTGCAAGTCTGCTAGTTTGTCTAAAAGTACATATAGGGTACTTTGTGAAACCTTTAGGTTCTGAATCCCTTCTCGAGGAGGTGCCATCACATAACCTTACTCATTCATTGAGCACACCAAAATGATTAGGGAACTAGACTAGACACCTCCCATTCTGAGTATGTGAGGTATTCCATCTCATGCGTAGCCATTGCATGGGGCACGAGAGGTTGGATTTAGGTGGTTCGGTTTGATACTTGGCACTCATTGATCTTTCGTAATAGAATAAAAAGGTTGAAGTAACTAGGTTTGGATGTGATTTTCCATTCCGAGTGAAAATAGACCCATTCCTTAACTAAATATCTTCCTTACTCAATCAATGGAATTAAGGAAATCCAGAGATGACTGTCATATATTAAATGAGTCCAGACTGCTATATTTACACTTTTCCTCTAGTGCCTCTGCCTTGGCCTCCTACTCGAAGTATGTTCTCATTGGGTCCTTGACACCTTTCCATGGCCACATGGTATGGGTACTTCGTGCCATCCCCTTTCATTACTTCTGGGACAGGTCCTTCCACAGTTATCGCTGAGATTTTCTTGGTTGATGCGAATTAGAGGTAAGCACCATTGACAGGGTTTTTATTATCTCTCTTCTCTTTCATGTAAGACTCAAGTGAACTATGGAATTTCTATTTTTTGAGCGAGGAGGACCACCATCTACTTCGCCATTATACCAAGTAAGCTTACTCGCACCTACCATCCACATCTGCGTACTAAATTTTGTTTAGGTGACTGCTGACTAAAAGATTTTGTTGACTCATTGGTTGTTCTCGGTATTCTTGAGGTTTGGAAATAGGGTTATCCAGACTCGGAATGAGTGTTTACCAAGATTTGGGAAGATTAGTGAGAGTGTAGTTCCTAGTGGGAAAAACCCTTGTTATTTCACAAGTTCTCTTCTTCGACTACTAGTTATCAGGGCTGGCTTAAAGAATAATTGCATTAGCCTCGGTAATACACAAAGAATAAGGCACTTTATTCTTGACCCCTCTTCTTGCATGAGGCAGGAGTAATACAGTAAGTGAGACAGTCCTTTTAATTGGGTTTGTCATTTGTTTTCTGGGAAGAAAAGATTCAAACATTTTTTCACCATACCTACTAACATACCTAAGAGAACCCTGGCTTGAGAGGTATCTTCTTGGATGGTAACTATGAAATGTTTCCTATCCTGCATTGAGCATTTAAAAATGAAACTAGGCTTTTCTTCGAAACCCATTACTTTGTGGATCTTGTCACGACTCCCATTGAAATTCTGTCTCTGTACTATTTTGTTTATAGGCCCTTTTCTGTCCTGCATGTCAACAAAATATGTACCCCTAAGTAAGGTGGAACGTATATGCATACTTGGATTTGACGAGGAAGGAAATACAGTCATCTGTGTATCACATAATACAACCCGTGACTACACGGAGGCATTCATTTTTCTTTCCATCATATTATTTCTATCTGTAGGTGTAATTTCAAGAATAGTGTTGTGTATAATTTGTAAGAACGTTTTCTTCCACCAGATGATATTTGAATAGTATATACATATATATATATATTGTTAAAACCCTGCATGATGCAATGCGACCTCTCGTCGGCTTGGTTATGAAATCTCTAAACTGATTGTTGTACTGTCATTACTTTCTGCACTTCGAATTTTGGAAGGTTTAAATTTGACAGTTAGATATAGTATCGGTTCAATGTGTAGGATCTATAGTGGGACTTTGTACATCATGACCTATTTCGTCTATAAGTTAAAGCAAGACTAACCCTGTCGACTATTTCAATTTATTTAGATTCGTTCACTGTTGTAGAAAGAAAGTTTTCCACTAGTTAGTTTTGTTCTTTTTAAGATTTTCTATAATTCACTAATGATGGGCCCTATTTATGCGAGGGTACCCATCAGGGAGTTACTACACCTCTCTCCTTTATCCTAGACATCCATCTAGTCAACAAGCGATGGGGAACGAATACAACCCTACCTGCCAAAAGATAGGTGTCTCTCTGGAATATTCTATTTTTTTAACAAAACATCAATCCTTTTAATGTTTTGTTATATTTCATTCCTGTACATATTGCTAATAATTATAGGGTACACTTTTGCAGGTCTTTAGTCTGCACAAGTTTTCGGATAACTGCCCATGTTCTTGGCACAAAAGGTATTCGGGTTTCAAGCCCATCTCCTCTTTGTTTTAACTCTACAGGTGCTCGGAAAATGGGCTTGTGGCTCCATCCAATTTTCCATTTTCAATTAGTTATGTTCCTCCCTCAGTATTGTTAGGATGAAGTGTAACCCCTCTTGCATAAAGGTCCATGTTCGGTTGGAGTTTGGTCAAACTATGTAATAATTATCTTGATATTGAGCTACAGTCCATGTCGAATGTACTCGGGATGATATGGTAAATCATAGTGAGTTTTTCTCTTGATTATCGAGCACCAATTATGATATAAAAATAAATATTACATCCAAGGGATTTCGACTTATGTGTCCTCAATTTGACAGTTCCGGCACTAATGTATTTACCAGAAATTAGCTATGCCAATAGAGTTATTGGTACTCCTTTATTTTTTGTATTCGATTTATAGTGATAAGAAATGAGTTGTTGTCGTGAGTAAGTATAGGAAAATCCAACTTGTATCGTACATAGGAATGCATTAAAATTCCAACTTCTCTATTTCAGAATAAAATTATTGGTCTCCTGCATCCAACATTTCATTTATATAGTTGTATTTACATATCTTCCAGAATAGTCTGTCATTTACATAATATAGGAACATATATAATATTTATACATTATGTTGTAGGTATGCAACCTATGTTTTATTCTGTAATGTCTACACAGATCGCCAACAGTAATTAGACCTGTATCTTTTATATGAATATAATTATACCATGAAATAGATAGTGTTTCGCACTACTTTTAATTCAATTCTATGCATAAATGAAGGTCTTGAACAAGTAATTATGAACCTAAGATTTACTTGCAGAAATATAAACTTAGTTCCAAAGGCATTTATATATAGGCATTCTTTGAAAAAGGAATTTTGATTCTTTGGTAGTTTATCCTATAGTTACTTTCGTATAGTAGAAATCTAGTTTAAAGAAATGATTGTTTCCATAATCTAACCATGCATAATATTTTCAATTTGTCATAATATTTAAAAGGTAAGATCTAGAATTCATTTAGAATTTAATCCAACCGTAAGAGTCACTCATAATTAGATTTGTAGGGCATTCTGTTACTATCTATGCTTCATACACTCGAACATATCTCACCCAGGTTATGATATCAACTCAGAATTAATAGATGCACTACATCAGTTATTTGATCATTCAACAGAGATGGAAAATATTCCAATTCAGAATTAACAAATGCATTACATTAGATATGTAAGAATTCAAAGAGAGAAGGAGTAATTTAACATATCTGAACCGCTCGCAGAAAGACAAAGGGAACATCCACGTTCTTCCCAACCGTAGAACATGGCAGCCAAATCACTTGTCATGTTCACCCCCTAGCCTGACCATGAATCCATGAGGGTTAACTTGGAACTCATTCTCAGCAACGTCATTCAATTTTAGAAAACTTTTTCTTTCCTCACACTCAGCAGGGATTGTTCATAACAACAAGACATAATTCCTTTCCCAACATACTTGGAAGCGTCTTGCCTCCTGTCATATGCTATATATGCAAAAATCATTTTTTGCTAGGTCTTTTCCCTCCCTTGGGAATTTTCGCAGCTTTCCAAATCCCTGATTTTCAGGGGCTGCCAATGGCCAAATCCTTGATTTTCCACTTGTAAAAATCAGCCCAGAGGTAGTTCCAACATGTTCCCCTCTCATGGAGTCATGGTCAGCTAAATTTAACATGGTTGTTCCATTTGTCCTCCTACAATAAATAAAACAATGTTTTGCTTACATACAAGTGTCATAATCAAATAGTTAGTTGGGTCGGATCAGGTCTCTTCCCAATAGTCATAATAATTAATTACAATTTATCAAATTCGAGATTCAGAATTTCCATAAATGGAAAAAAAATTCCAAAATTGAATTTACTAAAAAAGGAATAGTTTTTCTAACAAATTTTGACTTTTGAAATACTTTATTTTGGGGGGGGAGCGGGGGGATGTCACATGAAGGGATTACCTTTACTACATCTTACTGCTAAGTGAATAGTAATTTCCGTAAATATGCTAGATGAAAGGATATGCCTCATCAAGCTTCTGGAAGAATAGTTCTATGAGTTGGATTACTATTGTAATGAGATTAAAAAAAAATTGTAGGTGAAAACCTCGCAAATAAATTGTATTTGCATATTTGAATTATCTATGTACACAATGTAAATGGAAAAACCGAATAGTGTAAATACGTATGCTTACATTCATGTATATAAAGGTATGCACAAAAGTATAGTAATTAATTGAGATTTCTTTCATGTACAAGCTTAATAGCTATAATTTATTAGGAGATAACTATAATTGCAAGTA
>SNQJ01S0042941.1:0-15427 GCA_010110895.2 Picea sitchensis | reverse complement strand
GGTCTATTTGACCTCACATTGAAATGCTAGAAATAATATTTGGAATAAATCGGTTAACACAAGTGAATTTATGGAACTAAATACAAAAGGCACAAAGGCCCAAGGAAAGCAAAGACATTCTAGAAACCTTAAATGGTGTTACACATATTATGATAAATTCATAGCTTTGGGAACAATAAAACATAAATCACCTAGTAATGAGAAAAACGAAAGAAAATAACACGATTACAATATGGGCGCAAATCAAACTTATTACAGTCACGCTTCCTGGAGTCAATTACAAAATAGGTATACGCATATTCGGCAATAACTGAGAATATTTATTCAATACAAAACTCTAATTATGAGAAGAGGCCAACGTAGCGATATAATTTAATGAAATCAATAAAACACCCTTTATATCATTACAAGTAGGTGGGAGGAAAATCCTGTAACTCTTTTCAACGAACACATTACATATCTTGTCCAGATTTGAAGTCAAATGAGTATCCAATCCTTATGTAAATACTGTTCTTTATTATAACAATGGGAAACACTACCACAATATGGGTTTACTCTTCAATCAAATGATATAGAATTCGGAACATAACTACATTTTTTAATGAAAACTGGAATGGGACCATGCCCTTCTTTTTCTAGAACTAGGAAAGATGATTAAGAGAGTTACTGGGCATGGAACCCGAATACCTTTTGTGCCGAGGATAGGCATGGACACGCAAAACTTGCATAGATGAAAAATCTGCAAAGATGTACCATTTAAATATTAGTAACTATACGAAAGAAAGGTAAATGAAAAGCATCAACAAAATGATAAATGCTAGTAACAGAGTATTCCATAGTGGCACTCAACTTCTAACTAGAAAATTCGTGTCTCTTTCCCTTGTCACAATCTGTCTATATTGATGTTCAAGCCGAGGGAATATGGTCCAGTGACTCCCTGATGGGTAACCTCGCATCAATAGGGTCCCATCATTAGTGATGGTACCAAAACAGGTAAATTCTTTTTCTTATAAAATGAAATAATCAACGGGATAATATTTAACATTGAAATTGTTAAAACATGACATGCGAACAGACTGAAGACATAGTATTGATGATTACACATAGAACAGAGACTATATTCAATCGTTGAGTTTAAAACCCTACCTAAAACAAATTACAGAGAGTATATATAAATGAACAGTAAATTCAACGATAACATTCTATGAAATCCAAATAGTATCTATACTAATCATAGACCATGATCATGATAGGGTTCACTACAAGCTAAAACATTACATGTTGTAGATCCCTTTTAATGGACTGTTCGAATGCCATAGAGGTCACATTTTAATGGCACCAGATAGAAATGTAATAAACAAGAAGAAAGAAATATTCGTGTGAGAACCAGATAAGGGTTTGATGAAACTACAGAGGGATGGGTTCATCCTTTACAAAGGAAATAAAAGAATTGCATCATATTATACTACAACACAGAAATAAATTCCACTCCAAATAGGAACCCTGCATAGCCTTACAAAAATTTAATATCAGGCCTTGACATACATCAAACCGAGGGTCCGTAAGGAATAGCGATATTTGAAAATTAAAAAACCCTAAGAATTATAGTACACACGAGGAACTATGCAAGTGCATTTTCTCTGATTTCAGTACAAGGGTGGAATGTCGAGACTTCTAGATAACTTGAGAAGGAAAACAATCGATTAATACAACTTTCTCTAGGAGTGGACTTAACCTAGAAAGATCTCAAGGAATAACAATAAGGGAAGACTTAACTTAAAAAAGAAAATATAACAAGAGTTATAGGAACGTATATCACTCTCACTGTGATGATTTTTCCAAAGTCCCACTCTACCATTCAAAATATAGTAACATCCCAAAACTTACCAGGGAAGACGGATGCGTTGGTTGTTCCACCGGGAAATGGTATCCACATCGACAAACTCCCTGCTGAGAAGTAAAACGCGGAGCCATATGCTGAGAGTTAACACGCAAGGCCACCTGCTAAGGGTTAGCAAGCATAGCCATTTTAGGGCTTCACTATGACAAAAGTAAAACACTCTTAAACCTAAGAATACTCCTCACGATGCAAAGTAAATTTTGAGGGTACAATGGTAGGTTTGGCCATGTGATGGGGCAGAGTTTGGCACGGTTAAGTTGGAGGAAAGGATAGGAGAACCCATCAAAACTCGCATACACAGAACCCATTAATGGAATATGTAGAGAGCTTTAACTCCTGATAGATAAACATTTCTTCCCACTTCAAGAAATCATGAAGTTATTAACTTCCCTCCGTGACATGACTAATTGGAACTCGTTTACTACAACTATATCATTTCAGTTAGAATACCGTTCAGATGAGATTATCATTGAGCCATCATTCGGTTAAGTCAAAGTCAAATGAGATTCAACATCAAGTTCGTTACCCATATCTCTAGTTAGTTGGCGATTGGAAGATCACTAACCAAGATTATTTTAGAAACCCGTTTAAGAGTTTAAGTGCACCAAGTGATGCCATGCACCTTTTACTAATACTGATATGTTCAACTAAGGAATATAGTCTCGACCCCATGGCTTCATAAAGGTATATGCATTTTATTTCCAAGTACAATTAAATAGCCTCGCACGCAACATGGAAGACTTGTGTTAGGGAGAGATTGGGACTATAAGTCCTAAGTCTAGACTACTATGTAGATATATATTTTTTTATATGAGTAAAATTGAGACCGAGGGAATTTCTAGAATTTGGGTGAATTAAATTTCCATTTCCAAAGTAAGTCGACTAATGTAGAATGGAATCATGTGATAAATAGAACATAAGACACCTCGCAGAGTTGTATAACCAGAATGAAGACTATCTTCGTTAAAAATGAATAAATGTATAAAATGAGACTGGAGATTAATGTCCCATCGATTTATTTTTTTATGGTAAATTCGAGGTACATTACATATAATACAGAGTTACAAATCAAATTTGGATGATGAAATTGATGAAGACTTTTGGTTGAGGCACATGTTGGGTACATGGGTGAGAAAAGTAGTTGATGAGTTGGCACATAAATGAGGTGTATAGTTCATGATGTTGGTACATATTGATGAGTCATATTTGATGAGTAGTTGATACATGATTGGTACATACTATGTACATGGTTAGATGCACTTGTTTATGGTACAGGTTGATTACAGGTTGAGGTACAGGTTGATGCATGGTTGATGCATGGTTCAGGTTATTGGTACATGTTGTTTGGTGCAGGTTGATAGGTACAGGTTTACAATAGTATATCTCATAGTGATAGTGTGACAGTGGTTCTATCATTATACTTCCACGTGAGGGTGGCTGGACGGGGAAAGGGTACGCGATTGTAGCTGGAGAACTTAGGGGGTTGTATCCTTCTTACTGTTGTAGCCAACGAATTGGGCAATTGGAGTTTCCCTCAGGTTGTAGCCTGAGACACTAGGGGGTTGGAGCCTCATTCCAGTTGCAGTAGGAAAACAAAGAAAGTTGGTTCTTCCAATTAATGTAATTATTCAAGACATATAAGAAAAAGAATTCTGTGGTTTTCTCCCGCTTTGGGTTTCCACGTAAACACACTTGTGTACTATGTATGTGTATGATTTATCATTTGTTCATTGTTTATTTACTCTGCAATTATTGGATGATAATGCTACATTGATATAACACTTGCATTATATGGTTAAAAATGATTTTATTTCTCTATTATTGATTCACCCCCCCTCTCAGTAATCCAACAATTGGTATCGGAGCAGGTTCCTTCAGAAATTGGTTTAACCAATGAAAGGTAGATCATGGAGAGAAACAACATGTATAAAAATGGAATACCATAGTTTGATGGACATAAGTATGCATTTTGGAGCAGAATGATGAAAACATATATACAAGCACAGGGATTTGAAATTTGACAATCGGTTGTAGATGGATACAAAGAACCAACAATTTCACCGACAAATGAAAGAGCAATAAAAATCAAGAAAAATAATTCCAAATACACAAATACACTTATGAATGGTCTTTGTGAATCAGTGTAATGAACCCCAAAATTCTCAACAAAAAAAAAAAAAAATTACCATTATTGAATTTTCCTTTCTTTTGTAAGATATACTATACTATGAATTATCATTACTTATCCTTTATGCATTCCATGTATACCATGACTTCAACAAGTGAAAGGAATTCTAACTCAATTTAATATTTAAGGGTGGTGGTTTGTCACCCATGTGAATGTCACTATATATATAGCTTGGATACCCATCATAGAGAAATCATTTGAATTAATAAAAGTCCCTAAGTGTATGTATATAGCTATATACTAGGAAACTACACCATATCAGTTCAATACCACTGCAATTACGTTATGAGGAAAACACTAAGGGAAACTATTTTCCTAGGCACGCTACAGGCATAATATCGAAGACCAACATTAATAGACTCAGTCTCGTCATCTCATTAATAAGAAAATTTACCCCTTTCCACAAGGAGAGAAGATTTTGTCCATTTACCACGTGATCGTGGGCGGTTAAACTGACAGGTAATATCTGGTTAGTTCCACCCCTTAGACTAGACTAGAACTAACACTGGTAACCAGTTTTGGTGGGCTAGAGAAGAGTATGGTGGCCTAACTAGGACGAGTTTATCGTTACAAATTCGTTTGTCATTAGGTTTTTCGAACAACCGGTACGTGACTGTCAGGGTGTAGAAATACCCCTGCGCAAAGATATTAAGTGTGATTGTCGTATACCTCTCGGGCCCAACACTGGATTAATGAAGTCATGTCTAGTGGTTGCCATGACACCTTCGTCACATGGTTGGGTACCATCCCGGCATTAACTCCATGAAATGCATTTATGGGGGCCTTCCCCGGTCTATTACTCATTCTCTTTTTGTCTCTGTGTTAAAATTTTCCCTTAGACTGCACACTGTGACACTTCACTCTAGTTTCACTGATGAAAATTTCAGCATTCTGATGGAGTTGGGCTTATTCAATTAATGGTGGATTTCGACATGATTCTTCTCAAAAGGTAAGATTCATCTATCTAGGATAAATCTAAGCCCTTCTTCTTGAAAGGATGGACTTTGTGTATTAAAACTCTCAGTCAATTAGTTGTTCGTTTGTTTATCTCGTCCTCTCCCATTTTCTTTAGGGTTATTCTCTAGTAAGAATGGACCACCCGATAATCTTTAGTTTCATCTACGACACTTATCCTAATCAAATTTACTTTCCCTTGGTTCTTCCACCCCATGCGTTTCAAACCTGGCTAAAGGTATTGTTGGCATCCCTTGGAGGTTCCATCATTTGGTGGGGTATCATAACAGTTCATGTTTATACCTCCTACAACTCTGTGGATATGTAGTTCTATAATATATTTCATACTACCTCATGTTCTGCATTGAAATTTTTTGGTTTTCGGCCTAGGGTATTTGGCTGAAGGATTTCCTTGTCCAGGGTTTGTGAGGGTTTGAGACTCAATTGTTCTCTTCTGTTAAGTCATATCCAAGGAATGAATTTTCATTTAAGTTTTCTTTTAATTTATGGATGCTTTGAATATCAATATTATTGGACTCATCTTGTTCCATGTCTCGACATATGGGTCTGTATTGTTGTGTTTCCTCACTTATAATATTTGACTATATGTATAATGATTTCAACTTCTATAGTTTTTCTTCGTTTTTCTCTTTTAAGTTGGATTTAAAGCTAATGATGGGACCCTTTTGACTGTGAGGGTACCCATCATATGGTCATTGGCCTCTCCACCCCTCTCGGGATCGTAGCTGATGTTTCACAGGGATGCAAGGGCATAGCAATTCTTGGTGTGAGCCCAAGTTAAGTAATAATTCGTACTCTTTTACTCTTACTTTCTAGTTATGTTACTTTTACCTATAAATTTGATTTATACTCAACATGTGGATTCTGGTCACAAAAATACTAATTGAAATCTTTGTTGTTTCGTCATGCAACATTGGGATGTACAGGAGCCCTCAGATCCTTGATCTCGCCATACTCAAAATATATTTGAATTCCTCACTTTCGATGTATGTAGGATTGTACCAATCCAGGTTCTGTTCCATGAAATAACAGTTATGGATTAGGAATTCATTGTTATGAGGTTTTATATACAGTCTTATGAACTGAATTATATTCGCCTAAGACTACTGTAATGTACCTCAAAAAACTGTCACAAAAAAAATAAATTGTTTGTACAATTATCCTTGCATAGTTTCGAGGTTCAAGCAATTAAGTCTTCTGTTATAAATCTTGAGTCTGAAAGTTTGTTAGCGACCTTACTGTCATTGATTGTCTTTACTATGTGACTTAAAACTTCCTACTCAACGATACAATGAGTGTATACTCCTCCCTTCAATATTATTTATAGTCTTGTAAAAATTACCAATATTTTCTTATTTGATGATGTCTATAACACCAGCAGAGGTTTAACTTGTAAACAGGTCTTTTACTTCCATACCTCCAATCGGGGAAAGATTCTCCAATCAACAAACAACAACTCCTGAAATCGTGAAAAGTGACTAGCATGTCGGGATTTCAGAGTTCGGGATTTCACGAGTACAACAACCAACATCAATGCACAACAATTCCCGAAATCGCAAAAAGTGACGAGCATTTCAGGATTTCAGAGTTCGGAATTTTGCGAATACAACAACTAACATCAACACACAACAACTCCCAAAATCGCGTAAAGTGACCAGCATGTCGGGATTTCGAAGTTCAGGATTTCGCGAGTACAATAGCCAACATCAATGCACAACAATTCCTAAAATCGTGAAAAGTGACCAGAATTTGGGATTTCGGAGTTCGGAAATTTGTGAATACAACAGCTAATATCAACAGATACAAACCTTTGAAATGAGAAACAAAGGGAAGGTTGGACTAGCACTTCGGGGTTTCAGGGTTCAGAACTTCGTGATTTCAAGTGTCCCAAACTTCAACATATATGAACTTCCGAAATGTGAAAAGGAAAAGTGGGGCCCACATTTTGGGGTTTTGGGGTTCAGGACCTCGTGAGCTCAAGTACCCAAACAAAAACATATGCAAACTTTCAAAATGCGAAAAAGGAAAAGTGGGGCCCACATTTCGGGGTTTCAGGGTTCGGGACTTCGTGAGCTCAAGTGCCCAAACATCAACATAAACAAATTTCTGATATGTGAAAAACAAAACATGCCTAGCACTTTGGGATTTCGGGATTCTGAATCCCGTGAATTTAAAATCCAAAACATCAAACACAAACAATTCCCGAAATTACGAAAAGGAACGTGTACTAACATTTCAGGATTTCGAGATTCAGGGTTTCGGGGTTTCAAATTCTAATCAACCGCACACAACAACTCCCAAATTCTGAAAGGTAAAAGGATGTGGGGCCAACACTTCAGGATTTCGAGATTCAGGGTTTCGAGTTTTCAAAAAAACCAAACAACAATACACAACAACTCTCAAATTCCAAAAAAGTTAAAGGATGTGGAACCAACACTTCGGGATTTCGGGATTCGGGGTTTCGGGTTTTCAAAACCAAACAACAATACACAACAACTCTTGAATTCTAAAAAGTGAAAGGATGTGGGACCAACAATTCGAGATTTATGGATTCGGGGTTTTGGGGTTTCAAAAGTCAACATCCAAGATACAACAACTTCTGAATTGCGAAAAATATAGGAAAGTGGGACCTGCACTTCAGGATTTCGAGGTTTGGAAAAACAAGGGAACTTTGCATAAGTGTAACCCACAAGTCCCGAATGAAGAAATTCACATTACTTTCATAGCTCTAAGATTTTTCCTTGTATTGGTATTCTTACTTTCGTTCTGTGAAAATAGTAAGGGTAGAAGGATTCTATATCCATTTACCTGACAGAATTCCGAAAATCTAAACTTATGAGTTTATACGCATAGAAGGGCACAAAGGATAAATTTTTTTGTATAAGGTAAATTCTATAATATACACTTAGAGCCTCTTTTAATCAATGCATTAAACATCAATAGTACTAGATATGTGCATCTATGTAAATACATGATTAAGAATATCATTCCATCAGAGATTGGTCATTATAAATGATGTTCCGAGGGATCTGAGTTTGGTTTCCTGGGGATTTATCTATAGAGAGGATATGCCTCATTGACGTTAATATCCTCCTTTCTTTACTTACTTATAGAAATATAATTACAGATTTCCTTCACATATATTCCCCACAACAAAAAAAATGGAAAATGTTACAGTTCCAATTTAATCAATACAATACATTAGAAAAAACATTCAGATAGAGAATGGACATCATTTCAGTTCGGATTTAATATGAGATCGAAGTAAAAACATAGCCATTCATAATAGAGATGGGTAGATCAAAATATCTTAATCCAATATGTGGGAAGACAAAGGGAACAACCACGTTCCTCCCAACCATAGAACAAGGCAACCAAATTCACTTGCCCGATTCACCTCCTAGCCTGACCATAAATCCATTAGGGAAAACTTGGAAACTCCTCCTCAACAATGTCCTTCAATTCCAACAATTATCCTCTTGCCTCACACTTACTTAATAGTGCTCATAACAGCAAGGCAATTCTGTTTCAACAAGATCCTCTTGCCTCACACTCAATCTGTAGTGTTCATAATAGCAAGAGAGATCAAAAATCCTTTCCCCGCATACTTGGCAGCATCCTGCCTCCTCACATATGCTATTTATCCATTTTTTTGCCTAGGTCTTTTCCCTCCTTTGGAGATTTTTGCAGCTTTCTTAATCCCTAATTTTTAGGGGCTTCCAGTGGCCAAATCTCTAATTTTCCACTTGTAATCATCATCCCAGAGGCAGTTCCAACTTGTTCCCCACTCATGGAGTCATGGTCAACTGATTTTTAACATGGTTGTTCCATTTGTCTTCCCGCAGTTAATATAAATATTCTGTTGTGATACAAGTGTCATAGTCAAGTATATAGTTGAGTCCAAATAGATCTCTTCCCAATAGTCACAATAATTAAATACAATTATTAAATTCAAAATTTGGAATTGCCATAAATGGAAAAAAATTACAGATTCGAATTTACCAAAAACGGAAATAAATTTCCAGCACACAAAAATTAAAATATTTATTTTTGGGGTATGTCACATCCCTTCCCCCTTCAGTAAAACATTTTCCTTAGTGTTCATTCCTTTCCTAGAATAGGATTGGATGAGATTTCCGCAAATCTCTCTCCAATTCCCAAGTGGCCTAGTCAAGACTAAAGTGCTTCCATTGCACCTTTACCTGAGTGACGACTTTGTTTTGAAGTGTTATTTCTCTTTGGTCTAGAATGCGTAGGGGTTCCACCTGGAACTTTCCCTCGGGTTACACCTGCACCAAGTTTCAATCAATCGTATGAGTAGGGTCATGAATATACTTTTTCAACAAAGAAACATGAAATACATTATGAATTCTTAGATTAGTTGGAAGTGCAAGCTGATATGCTACGGGTCCAATTCGAGCTAGTATCTCGAAGGGCCCACAAAACCTGGGTGCTAGCTTGGCACAGTTCCCCAACTTCAGTAAGATTTTTTGAGCTTTGACCTTCAAATAAACATGGTCTCCCACTTGAAATTCCAAGTGTCTTATTTTCTGATCTGCATAACTCTTATGTCTGTCCTGTGCTTCTTTCAAGTTCTGTTGTACTTTCTTTACCATGTTCTCCATTTCTTGGAGCATCTCTGGTCCAACCATGAGTCTGCCAGCTGGGTTATCCCAGCTAATTGGAGTTGTACATTTTCTGTCCTACAGTATTTCAAAAGGACTCAATTTAGCCGAAGTTTGGTACCCATTGTTATATGCAAATTCTACCAAGTGTAGGAAGTCTTCCCACTTGCTCGGATTTGTTCTTACATACATGTGGATCATATCCTCTATGATTTGATTTGTCCTTTCAGTCTGTCCATCCGTTTGTGGATGATAACTCGTAATGAAATTAAAATTAGTATTTATCCCTGCAAACAATTCCTTCCAAAAAGCGGATGTGAATTTTACGTCTCTATCTGAAATCACCATTTTAGGAATACCATCCAGTCTAAAAATGTATTTCATGAATATTTCAACAATGTTAATAACTTTAAAAGTAGACTTTACATGAATAAAGTGTGCAGACTTACTGAGTTTATTGATTACAACCATGATTGAATCATTATGTTTCTGAGTTTTAGGCAAACCTGTTATAAAGTCCAGCGATATGGTCTCCCATTTCCATTCTAGTACTGGTAATGGTTGTAATAGGCCAGCTGGATGCTGGTGTTCGGCCTTAACCTACTGACAATATTGGCACCTAGCCAAGTACTCTACTTCTTTTCCCTTCATATTAGACCAGTAAAATAGTTTTATGAGTGTTGTTATTGTTTTATGGTAACCTAGATGGCCAGAGTATGGTTTCTTATGCACTTCGTCTAAAATAGTTAATTTTAGCTCTGCTGAATCTGGTATGTAAAATCTATTTTTAAATCTTAATAGTCCCTTCTTGTCGATAATTATATCTGGTTTATCTGAGTTTGCGATACTATTTTGAAATTCTGCCATTATCTTAGTGTAATTTCCATCGTTGATACCTGTCGTCCTTATTCTTTGTTCCAGATCACTTTATGCTCTGTTGTTGTTTATCTCAGCAGCTTAAAGCATCTGCTACTTTATTTTCCTTACCCTTGATATGTCTAACCTCGAAGTCAAATTCTCTCAAGAAGGCTAGCCACCTTGCTTGTCTTGCATTAAGGTATGGTTGGTTAAACATATATTTCACTCCGCTATTATCCATCAATAGTAAGAATTTTCTACCCATTATATAGTGTCACCACATTTTTAAGGCATGTATTACTGCTGCTAATTCTAAGTCATGAGTGACATAATTTCACTCGTGTTCCTTTAATTTCAGGGACTCATAAAAAATCACGTGCCCTTCCTGAGTTAGAATACCACCTAGTCCCTCTTTACTTGCATCAACGCATACTGTGAAGTCTTTATCTAGGTCTTCTACCTTCAAAATGGGCGTCGATGTCAATAAATCTCTTAGCTTGTTAAAACTATCTTGACACTTTTGTGACCAGTTAAACTTGGTCCCTTTCTTTTGTAATGACGTGATAGGGTAGGCTATCTTGGAGAAACTTTCTATAAATTTGTGATAATATCTGGTGATTCCCATGAATGACCGGATATCTGCCACATCCTTAGGTACTGGCCATTCCATAATGGCTCTTATCTTTTCTGGGTCTATGACAATACCTTCCGATGAAATGACATGTCCTAAATATTGTATTTCTATTTGATAAAAGTCACATTTGTCAAATTTTGCATAAAGTTTGTGTTTCCTTAGTGTTTGCAAAACTATTAGTAAGTGTTCATCATGTTCCTCCTCTGTTTTAGAATAGACCAGAATATCGTCGATAAATACTACTACGAACTTGTCTAAGTACTGGCTGAAAATGTTGTTCATCAAGCACATAAATGTGGCTGGTGCATTAGTGAGTCCGAAAGGTATGACAACAAACTCGTAGTGTCCATATCTTGTTCAAAAAGTTTTTTTTTTTATGTCCTGGTCCTTTATCCTAACTTGATGATATCTGAATCGTAAATCCAATTTTGTGAATATCTTGGACCCACCAACTTGATCTAACAGATCATTTATCCTGGGTAAGGGGTATTTGTTCTTAATGGTTATCTTGTTCATTTGTCTATAATCGATACATAGTCTTAGAGTACCATCTTTCTTTTTCACAAAGAGGACTGGTGCTCCCCATGGCAAGACACTTGGTCTGATATACTCTTTATCCAAAAATTCATGTAATTGTATTTTTAATTCTATCAGTTATGGTAGACTCATTCGGTAGGGTGCTTTTGAGATAGGGGCTGATCCGGGTAGTAAGTTTATGGATAAATCTATTTCTCTCCTAGGAGGCAATTCTGGTATCTCATCAACAAACATTTCTCTGAATTCACGTAGGACAACAAAGTCTTCTAACTTGGGCTTATCTTATTTTTCTAATAGGTTCGTTACTTGGATGGAATAAACTTGACATCCCTTTCTAATACATTTCTTGAATTGCATCGCTGAAACTTGTCTGACTGACACAGGTTTTGGTATTCCTTGGGCTATTCTAATAGTGCCAAAATTATCTTTATAGCTAAGTNTCATCATGTTCCTCCTCTGTTTTAGAATAGACCAGAATATCGTCGATAAATACTACTACGAACTTGTCTAAGTACTGGCTGAAAATGTTGTTCATCAAGCACATAAATGTGGCTGGTGCATTAGTGAGTCCGAAAGGTATGACAACAAACTCGTAGTGTCCATATCTTGTTCAAAAAGTTTTTTTTTTTATGTCCTGGTCCTTTATCCTAACTTGATGATATCTGAATCGTAAATCCAATTTTGTGAATATCTTGGACCCACCAACTTGATCTAACAGATCATTTATCCTGGGTAAGGGGTATTTGTTCTTAATGGTTATCTTGTTCATTTGTCTATAATCGATACATAGTCTTAGAGTACCATCTTTCTTTTTCACAAAGAGGACTGGTGCTCCCCATGGCAAGACACTTGGTCTGATATACTCTTTATCCAAAAATTCATGTAATTGTATTTTTAATTCTATCAGTTATGGTAGACTCATTCGGTAGGGTGCTTTTGAGATAGGGGCTGATCCGGGTAGTAAGTTTATGGATAAATCTATTTCTCTCCTAGGAGGCAATTCTGGTATCTCATCAACAAACATTTCTCTGAATTCACGTAGGACAACAAAGTCTTCTAACTTGGGCTTATCTTATTTTTCTAATAGGTTCGTTACTTGGATGGAATAAACTTGACATCCCTTTCTAATACATTTCTTGAATTGCATCGCTGAAACTTGTCTGACTGACACAGGTTTTGGTATTCCTTGGGCTATTCTAATAGTGCCAAAATTATCTTTATAGCTAAGTATCGTTTTATAACAATCTAGTACTGCTTTGTGTTGTTCCAACCAATCCATCCCAATAATCATATCATAAGACCCTAGTGGTAGGATGTTCAGATTGGTCCTTATCTTTTGACCATCTAAGATGAACTCAAGATCAAAAATAAAGTTGACTTATTTTCTTTTAGTACCTGTTGCTAGTTGTACAAGACAAGATTTTGCATGATTTTGTTTCTTAAGTTTATTCGACTCTACTACATCAGGAGTAATATAACTTAACGTAGCTCCAGGGTAAATTAAAATAGAAATTCGAGTGTCGTGGATTTTACCTTTGAGCTCTACCACCGAGGACTGGTGGTCAGCTTGTCGACCATCTATGGATGCATTTATTCGATGCAAACTTCTACCCATGTCTCCCATTGTCGAGGCTTCCTGTAAATTGTGAACAACAGTTCTGTTTGTTGTAATTAAATGTGGACAGTTCCTCCTTAGATGAAGCTCTCCACACTCCCAACACTTTAATGGCTTGTGGGAGTTGTCCCCAAACTTCTTCATTCCCAGGTTTACCAATTTACCGTTACCTTGCGTATTCAGATGATTGGAGTGAAAATCCTTCCTTGGGAAACTTTTTTCTTCATTTCGATAAGGAGCTGGCTGGTATCCCTTCTTCCATTGGTTTATTCCATCTTGCTTCTTATCCTTCTAGATCTTGGAAAACTCTACCCACTATTTATACTAGTCATAGCACATTCTTTATTTCTTGAATGCCTCACTCAAGGATTTGGGGTTTTCAAACTCAATTATATCCCTGTAGGATTGTGGTAAACAGCGTAAGAATCGTTGGATTTTTACTTTATCCTCTCGGATGTATGGTATGAACCTTAGTAGTTCTAGAAATTTATTTATAAGTTCCTCCATCATCATTTGTCCAAGTAGTAACTCATATAATTCCTTCATCTTCCTTTCATAATAACTTTTAGAAAGGCATTGTTTCTTAAAATACTTCTTAAAGTCGGACCATTCCAATCGTTTCTCCTTTAGGCCCTTGGCCAATTTCAGGTCCTACCACCAAATGCTGGCCTTTCCCTTCAGATTGTAGATGGCCATTCTGACCTTCATGTTGCTGGAATAGTTGTAGATTTGGAAGTATTTTTTGATGTCCAACAACCATGCCTCGACTTCTTCTCCTGTCCTGGATTCTCCATCAAAAGTGGCTGGTTTAATCTTTTTAAATTCTCCTTTAAGGTGGTCTATTTGTTTTCTTTTCTTGTTGGTATGGTTTTGTCTTCAGCTGAAGGTGTCCCTTCAGACGAACTATCTCCCTTTTTTGTTTTCACACCAGAATTCTTGGAGGCCCTTTTCCTGACCTCTTCCTCCTGGTTATCATCTTTTGGACTTTTCTTGGTTACTATATTACGCAGCAAGACTTCATTTATCTCTTGTTGTTCCTGCTGTGCCTTCTTCAATTTTTCATTGTTGGCCTTGAAAACCTGTAGTTCAACAATAAGGTTCCTCATTGTTTCCAACACCTCCGTGGGTGAGCTTCCATCACTGTTCTATCTTGGATCTCCAGGAGGTCCTTGTTGCAGATTCTCTTCCACCCTGATTTCTACACCTTCTTGAGCTACCATTATTCAACACAAAATAGAAAAGCTTCCTGTCTGTAATTCACAAGATTTATTAGTTTTTTCATAAATCAGAATATATGCTAAGCAATTAATGTTTCCCTGTTCAAGCCCAGTGTTGTAACCTAGCTCTGATACCATATGTAATGTACCTCAAAAAATTGTCACAAAAAAAATAAAATTGTTTGTACAATTATCCTTGCATAGTTTCAAGGTTCAAGCAATTAAGTCTTCTATTATAAAGCTTGAGTCTGAAAGTTTGTTAGAGACCCTATTGTCATTGATTGTCTTTACAATGCGACTTAAAAATTCCTACTCGACGATACAATGAGTGTATACTCCTCCCTTCAATGTTATTTAAAGTCTTGTAAAAATTACCAATATTTTCTTATTTGATGATGTCTATAACACCAGCAGAGGTTTAACTTGTAAACAGGTATGTTACTACCATACCTCCAATCGGGGAAAGATTCTCCAATCAACACACAACAACTCCTGAAATCGCGAAAAATGATCAACATGTCGGGATTTTGGAGTTCGGGATTTCGCGAATACAACAGTCGACATCAACGCACAACAATTCTCGAAATCGCAAAAAGTGACCAACATTTCAGGATTTCGGAGTTCGAGATTTCACAAATACAACAACTAACATCAACACACAACAACTCCCGAAATCGCAAAAAGTGACCAGCATGTCGGGATTTCAGAGTTCGGGATACAAATTGGAGCTTCCTTCATCTTCACGAGTACACCCAGTTTTCCATGTTTCATGCTTAAAGAAGGTTATAGGCGACAAGATCCCAGTTCAAACTATATTGCCAGAAATTGACGAGGAAGGAAAAATCATATTGGAGCCTGAAGCCATCACTGACACAAGA
>SNQJ01S0042940.1:31893-69049 GCA_010110895.2 Picea sitchensis | reverse complement strand
GCATAGACTCCAAGACACTTCCAAGGCAACAAAGGCAAGACAAGACAAACACGACCAACATAAACTGGGCCAAGGTGGTTACGGGAGATTGAAGGCACGGGTTGTAAGTGCCTAAACATTTTACTTTTTTTTATCATCGTCACAAAATATGTAATTCATTATAGCTAGTGACTAATGATTTTGAATTGCTCAATGCAGGGGGATTTGTTCAACGAAAAGCCATAGAAGAAGATCTAAAGTTCAGGTTCACGCAGGGTTTTGATGGCGTGGTGGCTTGGGGCAATCGCCATGTGTCTCTCTGGAGGAAATGGTAAATAAAATGAAATTAAAAACTTATCGATTAGTTTTTACTCATTGATTACTTGTAATGTAAAATATATTTTTTATTCTTTTAAAATGTAAAATAATGTGTGTCTTTTCCACATTCACAGGAGAGTAAAAATACTACCAATGCTCCTGATGTACCCAATGAACCACATCCCGACCCCCATATTGATTCAAGCGTTGTTGTTGAAGGACCATTACATAGTGGTATGCATGCATTTTTAATGTTTTTTCCATTTTTCATTGAGTATTAATATTTAGGGTATATTCTGTACTAAATACTTATATTGTTTCGTATGGTAGAGCATGTAGATGTCGATTGAGAGCGGAGATCAACAAGCGCAAAAACAACAATGAGGCCACCAACTACTGTTTCTACTGCACCGGCTAATCCAGGTATAAAACATTGTAATTAAATCTGTGTTAATTAAATTGCCCTGGGAACAGTGAATAACAATATCACATGAATTTGTTTTGTTGTTGCAGTAGTGGATCCCCATACGCATCCTCAACCTCCACGCCAAAATACTAGAAGTTCATCATAGCGTGAGGTGTTGAGTACTGATGATGCAACACTTCAAGAAGGCCCAATAACTGTGGGGGATCAATTAAATGATAACGACGACGACTTAATTTGTGCTTTCATGGATACCAAGAAGAAGAAGAAGAAGAAAAACAAATGATTAGACACTTTATTATTAATATAAATCCAATATATTTCTGGTCCAATGTAATGAATTTTGTTTGCCTAAATGTCATGATTGTTATTTGCTTTCATGTTTTTTGTTTTAGCACATGGCGATGAATGTTTTTTTTTTTACATTTAATGTTACTATCATTTCTAATTATAGTTGTAAAATCTAGATAGATTGGGTATGGGGGAATGAGATTGATGTGAGATGGGGGGAGGGGCCAAAAGAGCTTCCACCTTCATGTGGTTGGTCCTTTTCAGTAGAGAATATTTTATTCTCGAAACGAAGAGAAGCTCATTCAGGTAGTCATCTTTAGTCATTAATTTGTAGAGGCTGTTACATCTTTAATTACTATTCTGAAATATAATTAAGTCATGTGATGAATCGTAGGATGGAGAGGAGAAACATTGGAGGCACCCCATCACTCAAAGGTATGGATCTTGTTAAGGACTAGTTTAAGGTGATTTTTGGTTGATTTATGACTATCATGATATTTCATAATGAATGTGGAGATCAATGATTTATTTTAGGAAATTTGAATTTAAGAAGACAAAGTTATGTTGACTCCACGAGTGTTAAGGATAGTGGTAAGATATAGATTCACTCTGACACAGTCCCCCATTCTTGTATGTGTGGGCTTGTTATTTTGGTCACTTGTTTATTAAATATTTCCTTGAGCTAATGATATAGTTGAACCTGTGACAAGCACACAATTGTAATTAAGTTCCCTATAGTTAAGTGCAACTTATAATCATTTATCATAAATAAGGAAATGATCTTTTTCTTAAATTTGGATTTGAGTCCTAGTTGATGCCATAATTTAGATTTATGTGTTGTGTGGTGATTAATTGTAGCAATGGGAAAAAATTCTTATCATACAATTGAGTTCAGTAATGAGGTGTGTATTCGGAAGAACTTCCTCAGGACTGTCTACCATTTGACTGTTCTATGCTATTTTTGCAGCCCCAACCTACCTAACGTTGACCTATTTTCATACTAGCTCACCCTAGGATATCTCCCCTTTCACGAGCTAGCAAATCTAGGTATTCATTGACTTGTTGAGGCCATTTACTTAGCCTAATCCCATCACGGGATTGTAAAACTACTCATTTGTGATCAATTATAAAGACACCCACACACAGTTTCATGATATAGAATCCTATTACTAAGTGATGAATAGTTTACAACCCTATAAATTATTAGATATGTGGACACACACCCTACATTAGAGATAAGAAAGAAAAATGAGTGTGGACAAGGTTGGAACTATCACTAAAAAGAAGAGAACAATAGTGAAGAGAATAGAACATGGAGAACATGGGATATCTCCTTAACCCCATCTCATCAAATATTTCTTTGGTAAATGAGAAACCACGTGGTTTCTCATTTACCAAAGAAATATTCTATGAGATGGGGTTAAGGAGATAGTATTGATGGTATTTTTCATACTATGTGTACTATTTTATCCCTTAGCAATTTTATATGAGAGTGGCATAAAATAACTTTCATTCTACTTTGTAATTATAGGGTTTTCTCTTCTAGTCTCTCTTCATGTCCTAATTTTCTTCTTTTCTTTCTTAGTTTAGTAGAGTAAAAAATATTTTCTTGTTATTTTCCACTAACACACCAATCTGCTAGTAGTTATTGATAATTGTATTATGATCATTGATTTATAAAAAAAATCATGTTTCTTTAAAAGAGACAATGGATGCATTTGTGACAAATAAGAAAAAGGATATGAAAAGAGAATAAGAAAAAGAAGGTGGTCAAAGACAATGCAGTCTGGGAAGAGGAAGATGAAGGAATATAATAAGGTGGAGGTAATGGAATAACAAGGGAGTGTTTGATAAAATGTCAACATAATTCTAGATAGGGAGAGATCTTGGTCACCACTTAATTATTTTAAGAAGACTTGCAAGCACAAATTGGAAAGCTTGCTCATGAACAAGGAAGAATTGAGGAGACCAAACAAATTTTGGATTTCCCATTTCCTATAGAAGAGTGGCATGTAATAAATGATCCACCATACTTACACCTACCAAAAAGAGGGGGTTTTCCAATAAAAGACACAAGGCTAGAAGACCAAATAATATATGAAACATAATGAAAACACCAAGTAGAACAAGACAAGGAAGATGAAGGAGAACAACAAGGATATATATGTATATATATTAGGATTGAAATCTGTATCACCTCTGTCTCCATACAAATCATGAAATTGGTCCATATTTTATGTTGTTTCATTTCTTTCTCCATATGACTTAGATGTCGACCATATTTTTGTTCCTATCAAAATATGACAAACAAACAAATTAGATATCAATGAATTAGTTCTGATTAGGAAATCTATAATCAATTATCATATTCAATATACTTACAAATGTTGCAGTTAGTGCTTGTATTCCTTTATTCCCACTATTATGAGTGGCATGCCTCTTTGCTAGTCTTGCCTTTGAGCCCTTATCAATCTAGTGATAAACACTTTCCATGCCTTTGTTCTTTGGATGTCCCTCGTAACAAGATCATATTCTATCATAGTACCATAAGTACCAATACATGATCCACATGCTAGTGTGGTGATTAATTGTAGCAATGGGAAGAACTTCTTATCATTCAATTGAGTTCAGTAATGAGGTGTGTATTGGGAAGAACTTCCTCAGGATTGCCTACCATTTGATTGTCCTAAGATATTTTTGCAGCCCCAACCTACCTAACGTTGACCTATTTTTATACTATCTCACCCTAGGATATATCCCCTTTCATGAGCTAGCAAATCTAGGTATTCATTGACTTGTTGAGGCCATTTACTTGGCAATGGATTCATTCATTGGTGTTAATACACTCACTCACTTAAAATATTATATGGATGCACTTTAGTCGAACTTCTAAATCCCTTCATTGGTGTAAATCCTTTGATTGGTGTTATGGTATCACCCAACGACCTTCATATACATTTGTTAGGTGGACACCATTGGCACAGTGTTGATCAAAATACCCAACAATACAGAGCTGTAAAATATGTAGGAAATGGCCATATCTATGATTACAACTTGTCAAATTTTCCACATTCCTTACGTACAATGATAGCCTACCTAGGAGTAGAAATAATACCCCAAAGCACCCTTCAGTTAACATGAAAAATTTGGCAATGACTTGTGAATAAAGTTCAGTTAATTAGTAGATGCTTGTCTATGAGTTGCAATGGATGCTCATGGATGCATTGTGTTACATGTTGTTGGTGTGGTATGTTTTCATATTCACCCTGATATAATTTTCAAAAATTACAAGTATGCTTACTAAATTCTATTTTTATTATCTTGAAAGAAAAGCTTCAATAAACCAACATTTTATTCATTTTTTGGTGATTAGAAATATTTTTAAATTACTCTCAAACTCAAATCCTTGTTTTTGAGGACTGAAATCAAATATCATGAAAATGTACTATATCTTAACTAATTTTGGAAGTTGGGCAGTCCAAAGAGTTAGAAATTTTGCATCTTATTCATGTTTTTGGTGCTTAGAAATCTTTTAAAATTTCAGATCAGTTTTAATCATGGGGAAGAAACAAATAGCATTAATATGTAAGTTGTGTGCTCCATGAAGGATCCAATACTGTTATGGGCGTTGTTCACAACTACATTTTTTCTTCTTTTTGTTATTTAAAGTATTTGTGAGTTTCTATTTGAATCGGTTGCAATTTTTTATATGTTTACCTTTCATAATGTCCAATGGTGCTTATCTCTTCTTCTTTTGGCAAGACACATGCTCAAAACGCTAGAATTTGTCTAAAATCTTAGGCCTCAAAACCCTAGAATTTGTCTAAAACCTTAGGCCTCAAAACCCTAGAATTTTTCTAAAACCTTAGGCCTCAATTGTAGATAGATGAGTTTTTTTGGGCAAAATCTAAGAAAAATTCATGTATTCAGAAGTGGAGGGGATTATCAAGATTCTCTAGATTGAGTGAGTGAAGGAGTATAAGATTGGGGTTGTTTTGGGACCATTAGGACCTTGGTAGATGGATCCATGATGGAAATTCCTAATGCATATGCACTATGTGATAACTCTCACTAATACATGCATGATGGAAAATATTAGTTGTGTGAGTTGTACTAGAAAAAAAAAACTGTGTATGTGCATTATTGGCATGTGTGAAAAGATAAGGATTAGGGTGCTCATCATTAAGATATGCTAGCGAATCTATAGATTTTCTATGTATATGTCATTTATAAAGGGACAAAATCTATGCAACCTAATATTTCGAGATCATGGAGGAGTTATTGGATATATTGGTGTGCACACAAATAAGAGTGGTAATTCTATATTAGATCCATTGTGTTGACTATTCTGAATTTTCTTGCAAGGAGTGTAGATTTGCTAGGATTGACCATGATCTATTTCTCAATAAGTTGTAGATCAACTGTAGAATGGTGGAACCTATAAATTTTATTACTTTGAAAGAATAAGATTTAGATTCTACTTGTGCCTTGGTATACTCTATAGGACTTGATCAAATTTAGTTCCATTCCAGTGGCTCTACAATAAAGATTAAAAAATTTCTTCAAAGATTCTTCCTCCCTAAGTGAACCAACACTAAAGAGATGGATATTGTCGACATAAAGGATATGGATTAAGGACAAGCAATCTGTTAATTAAAACAACAAAGGATGAGAAGGGAAGGCACCCTTCAATCTAGTTCTTGAATGGACAATTAAAGCCTGTGTAATTCAATATAAGCCTTAAATACAACAAGCTTACTCTGCCATAATAATTTTGGCTGACAAATCTTAATTATCTAGGTCTTTTTTATGTCAATACAATGCATGACTTCTTTTTCTACCCCGACAGAACTACTCTCATATCGGCAAGTTCACATAACTTTGAGGTTATTTCTTCCATTTGGCTTGGGAATTTTCCAAATTATATTTCTATACTGTTTCGCTTCGGAATGATTTTGAAAGAATGTGTGTTCATCACCTCTAGATAGTCATACTTCTCTGTTCTTCTTTTCTGTATTGTTTCCCAAGTACATAATGAAAGTATGCTTCTGTAGCTTGCTAGTCTGGGCTTATTCCTCTTTGAATGGCATATTTTTTTATTTTATTTTTAAACCCAACATTAGTCACTCTAGCGACTAACATGTTTGTCGCTTATATAGCCAATTGGTCGCAAATTATGTAACTTGGTCGCTCTAGCGACTACCTGTTCGTCCTTCATTTGACATTTTTAGCTTTAGGTTTGGTCACTGTAGCAACTAATCTTCGTTGTTATACCGACTCAATGTGGTTTATTGACTAAGTTTTCCAATGTTGTCCTGGTCGTTCTTGCCACTAATATTAGTCATTAGACCGACTAACATTCTTCGTTAGCCGACTAATTATGGTCGCTAGCGTGACCAAGGTTATGTTTTCCTTAGAGATGCTAGCAAGTCTTGCGAATAAAGTTGGTTGCTAGACCGACTAATATTGGTCGTTTGACCGATGAATGGTAACTTTTCCCTAATGTGAATAGGCTTATTTTCCCAGTCGCTAGACCGACTCAATCCATGTGGGGCCACTAGACCGACGAATTGATTCCGACGAAAAAAACAAATTATCTTGGTCACTAGAAATACCCTATTCTGATGAAACTTTGTCGCAAAAACGTTCAAATTTAATAGTGAGAGCCCAGCTAGGGGTTTTTGGATGTTCTGGAGCCATTGGAGCCATCTATTTTGAATTTTGAGCATTGTAAAGCATTGTTTTTATCACTTTGATCAAATAATTAAAAAGATCCATTGGAAGTTGGACCAGGAGATGTAGCCCAAGAGGGGTGAACTCCTTTATCATTTGGCTGTTATTTGTTGGTTATTATGTGCATATTAAGTGTGAAAACTCTCTAGTTTAGGTGTTTTCAAATTGATCCTTTTTCCCAAGAACACATAATTAATACTTACAAATATTTACAAGTCTTCTTCATTTTCATATCAAGTTGGTATCAAAGCATAGGTTTTTGAAGGCTTGATTGTTTGCAAGTGTTTTGTTTTCTGATGATTACAAGGTTGAAGATCAGAAGAGGAGAAGGTCAACTTGTAGAGCCAAGTTCTCAACTTTCAAAAAGGAGAACTACCAAATCATCTCAAGCTTCAAGGAGATATTCACCAAGTATGTCTCATGAGGAGAGTCATGAAACTCTTCCTTCAAAGGAGGAAACTTTCAGAAAATATTTCTATGATATGACTGAGATCGTGAAAGTTTTATTTGAAGAAAGAAATGCAAGATTGCAAGGTGAAAGCTCAAACCCTCCAAAGGGAAATGGAGACAGTGATGATAAAAATCCAAAGGAAAATGAAGGGAATGGTGATTCTCCACCTCCTTCACCTCCATATTCCACCTCTTCTACCATTTCACAACCACATCCAAATTCTCCAAAAGAACATGATAAAACTCCTCTACAAACTCCTTTGCTTAAGCTTGATATTAAGTTTGAATTTCCCATGTACAATGGAGAAGTAAATGATGAGAAATTGGATAACTGGATTCGTTAGATTGAAGTGTATTGTAGGATACAAAGGATCACAGATGATGAAACTAAGATTGAACTTGCTTCTTTAAGATTGGACAGTGCAACACTCATTTGGTGGGAAGCCAAAATTCAAGAGGACACGAAGAAACATGGTAAAGTTTTATCCTCTTTGAATGATTTTATTGTTGCACTTAAAAGACAATTTTATCCATTACCATACATGTAGAAAGATATTATGGATTGGCACAACTTTAGACAAGCTAAAGGGAGAAATGTTCAAATCTACACTCAAGAATTTAGAAGAAGGGATTTGATTTTGGGTATAGATTTATCTTCTCAAGAAACTTTACTCAAATATATTAGAGGATTTCATAGCTACTTGAGGCACACAATACTTATGTTTAACCCTACAAGTATAGATGAAGTTTGTGTACAGACAACTCATTTGGAAGCCACAGGGAGGAATGAACCTCAAGAGGGAAACAATAAACCTTTTGTTCATGGAGACAAAGGAAAGAAGAAGTTCAAGGGAAATGGAAGAAAGAATGATTCAGTCAAGAAAGAGGGAGAGAAACTCACATGTAAACATTGTTCAAAAGATGGCCATGATGAAGACCATTTTTGGAAACTTCATCCTGAAAAGAGACCCAAAAATTTCAACAAAAAGGGGAAACCAAAGACTACTGCAACCGTACAGCATGATTTAGTTTCTGATTCGGGTGATGAAACAAAGATTACAACCATGGGTTTTCAAGGTAAGGATTCTATTGCAAGTACTAGTTCTTCAAGTAGTAATAGCCTCAATGAAACTCAACATGATAAATAAAGAATAGAGCCTTTCCACATAAGGGTGATTTCAAAGCATCACAAGATAGATACTCTTTTTGATACTGGATCTCAAGCAAACCTCATATTTGAAGACATTGTCAAGAAACTAAAATTGGAAACTACCCCACATTCTAAACCATACCCTCTAGGATGGATATGTGACATTGTCAAATTGCATGTGACAAGAAGGTGTAAAATTAGATTTGCCATCACTGCAAATTTTAAAGATGAGGTAGAGCTTGATGTTATTCCTTTAGATATTTGTGGTATTGTGTTGGGAAGCCCATACTTATATGATAGGAGATCCATCTTTCATCGTCATGAGAACAAGTATCATTTGTTTAAAAATGGAGTTGAGTACATTGTTAGAGCACATACAAATAAGTTGAATTTGGCACTTGTAAATGTTGGACAAATGAAGATATTAGTCAATGCTAGTAAGAAATTTGTTCTCTTGATGATCAAACCCAAAGACAATGTTAAAAAAGAAGCTTTCCAAGGTTGTGATTCAAAGTTTAAATCTGATTTATATGAGGTTGTTAACCAATATGATGAGATATTTTAGGAACCAAAGGGATTGCCTCCATTAAGGGCTATCCAACATGAGATACAATTGCAGCAAGATTGTCCTCTTCAAAACATTGGTATATACAGGATGTCAGTCATGGAGAATGCTGAAATTAAAAAACAAATACAAGAGTTGCTTGAAAAAGGGGTCATTATGCCAAGCACATCACCATGTGGATCACCAATTGTTTTAGTGCCAAAGAAAGATGGTACATGGCGCATGTGAGTAGATTTCAGGGCCTTGAACAAGATTACGGTAAATAATTGTTATCCTCTTCCTAGAATTGATGATTTGTTTGATCAATTGAAAGATGATAAGTATTTTACTAAATTGGATTTGAGAAGTGGATATCATCAGATTAGGATTGTTGAAGGAGACAATTGGAATATAGCTTTCAAAACAAAGCAAGTTTTGTTTGAGTGGATGGTAATGCCATTTGGACTTTGCAATGCTCCTGCTACATTCATGAGAGTCATGAATGGTGTTTTAAGACCTTTTCTTGATGATTGTGTGATTGTCTACTTGGATGACATTTTAATATTTATCAAATCTCGTGAAGATCATGTTATGCATGTAAAGAAAGTTATGGGTGTCTTAAAGAAATAAAATTTATTTTTGAAGATGTCTAAATGTGAGTTTGGAAAGACCTCACTTGTTTACTTGGGGCATATTGTTGGAGGAGGAGAACTGAAAATTGATCCCTCCAAAGTCAAAGTTATTTTGGATTGGCCAAAGCCCAACAATGTGACTGAGGTAAGAATATTTTTGGGAGCATCCCAATACTGGAGAAAGTTTATTTCTAACTTCTCTTCAATTGCAGCTCCATTACATGCAGTGACAAGCATCAAGTAAGTTTTCCAATGGGGAGGCAAGCAACAAAAAGCATTTGATGCATTGAAGGAGAAGATTAATTCAGCTCCAGTTCTTGCACTTCCAAATTTGAGACTACCATTTGAGATCCAAACAGATGCAAGAAATTATGCAATGGGAGAAATCTTATTGCAACATGGTAAGCCCAATTGTTTTCATTCTGAAACTTTTAATTGTGCAGTGATTAACTATCCTACTTATGATAAGGAGTTGTATGCATTGGTGAAAAGTGTGAAAAAATGGAAACATTATTTGTTGGGAAAAGAAACTATCATTCACACAGATCATCAACCATTTCAATACTTACAATCACAAACGCAGCAACCATTTCAATACTTACAATCACAAACGAAGCTGCAACAAGCAAGGCACTTCATATGGATGGGTTTCTACAACGCTCCACTTGGTTATAAGGTATAAAAAAGGCATTTATAACAAATTTGTTATATTTGTGGGCCTATTGTTAGTGCTTCAAATATTCTTAAGCATACTTCTATCATGCATGAGAGCTATGTTGAACAATATGCTTTAGATGTTGATTTTAAAGAGGTTTATGCAACTTTGTGTCATTCTAACCAAGTTGAGGAATTGGATTACTATGTGCATGATAAGCGGCAAGCTATGTATTTCACAGGGTGAAAGAGTCAACATCATAAGGGAAAATCATTCTTCTCTTATTGCTGGCCACTTTGGTGTAGGCAAGACGGTGGCTAATTTGAAAAGGTATTGCTATTGGCCTAAAATGAATGAAAGTGTTTCAAGATATGTAAGGGGATGTTCTATATGTGCTACAAGCAAGCCTAGCAATAGAAAGTTGGGTTTGTATACTCCACTTTCGATTCCTTCTCGTCCTTGGGAAATCATTTCCATGGACTTTGTAGGAGGTCTACCTAAGTCTAAAAAACATAATGATTATCTTTATGTTGTGGTTGACCATTTCAGCAAAATGTGTATTTTGATGCCTTGTAAGAAACAGGTTACAACTGAGAAAACTACACATATGTTCTTTCAACATGTTTTGGGTACATTTTGGGTTTCCTAAATCCATTATTTATGATCGAGATTCTCGATTTATTGGGAGATTTTGGTCAAGTTTATGGGAAATCATGGACACTAAGCTGAAAAAGAGCACAACTTTTCATCCACAAATTGATGGTCAAACATAAGTGGTTAATAAGACAATAGTGCATCTTCTTCGTGGTTATTGCAGCAAGCATCCTAAAATTTGGGATGAGCACCTACATTGCATTCAACATTCTTACAACCGGACTAAGAACTCTTCAACTCAAACATCTCCATTTGAAGCATGTTTTGGTTATTTTCCCAAATATCCTTTAGATTTTATCTTTGGGAAAGACATTTTTATTGATGGTAAATATGACATTGATAGGGAAAAGAAGTTCATTGACCAAATTCATTTAGTGCATCAAATGGTACAAGAACAATTTGAAAAGAGCCAAGCCAAGTACAAGAAAAGACATGAAAAGCATCATGTTGATCACAGTTTCCAAGTTGGAGATGAAGTTTGGCTTTAAATTAGCAAAGAGAGGCTTAAAGGAGAAGGTAAAAAAACTAAAAACAATTAGATATGGACCTTTCAAGATGCTTGAAAATATTAGTAACAATGCCTTCCATTTGGATTTTCCTCCTTATATGAAAATGTATGCAGTTGTCAATGTTGAGAATTTGATATTGTATGAGCCTCCTTTGATTGATGATAAAGGATAACATGTTTGTATTCCTTCTATAGATGATTTATCTCCATAATATCTTTCAGAACTGCATGAAGACACAATCCTTGACAGGAGGATGAGAAATTCAAAATGAGGGAATGTGGAATACCTTCGAGTTGGTCTTAAAGGCACAAATCCAAGCAAGGCCAAGTGGATTGAGTTTGGAAAGGTGAGGGAATTGTACCCTCATCTCCAAATAGACTGAAAGTAGTCTTTTGGAGGTCCAAAAGCTTCCCAATGGGGAGGAGTGATCCAGGGGATCAATTTTTTCTCAAAAATCAAAGTTCTCAGAATTCCTTCAAAACAAACAAGTGCATAGGTCTCTTCCTCATCATCCCAACTCAACTTGAACGGGTTCAAATAGACATCATATGAGTGAGATATCTTGTTCTGTCCATTTTTCCAAACATGCATAATTTTGTTGACTATACAGTCTGTACAGTGTCATCGTGGCATGGTATGATACCAAATGTGGCAGGTGACGTGGAATGGCCACTATGAAGAGGTGCTAAGTTGGTAGGATGACTCGGCAGGCGATGTGGCAAGGTACGTGGACCAATAGTTGTATGGAATGTGTCGTCTGGGTGGAAAGTGATATGATGCCATGTGGCCTAGTCGTGGGATGTCACATGGCACCCCTCTAATGTATAAAATGTGGTGCTAATATGCGGCGGTCAACACCCCAACCTATGGGAACACGTCAATGTTTTGGGCAGGGCGCAGGCTACCAACCCACCCATGGCTTAGTTCTTAACCATATGTGTGTTAATATTTATTTAAGTTAGAACATGTGTTACGTTGGTGGATGTAACATCC
The DNA here is from genome assembly GCA_010110895.2 of Picea sitchensis. Classification (NCBI taxonomy): domain Eukaryota; kingdom Viridiplantae; phylum Streptophyta; class Pinopsida; order Pinales; family Pinaceae; genus Picea; species Picea sitchensis. Next base: position 56,717 of record SNQJ01S0042940.1, on the reverse strand, counting down.
CTAGTCAACCACAGGTCAGGGTACGCTTCTTCAAGCCCACCCTTGGACTTCTTTCTCTTATTGATACGTTATTTTCATAATAAGGACACATAAAATAAAAGGTTTAATGACATGCATAGTAATATCCAGCAAGCATGCATAATCTAAGATTCAGTTAAATGATAAATAAAAATACATAGCGGAATACATTCATGTACAGATAATAATATCACAATAGAGAGAACTTAGCTTTCTAAAATATGACACCAACTGGCTGCATACCAAGAACGTTCCACCCAACCATATACACTACTGCTCCAAATCCCAACAACAGTGCCACCCCCAAGCCGAGGCTATGGATCCACAAGAATGGTTCCAGAGTGTTACTTGGCTTCCCAAACCAGTCAACACTCAAGCTCTCATAGGTTTCCCAATACTCACAGCAATCCAAGTACCCAACTCTCTTCTACCCAACCTGCACCACTCAAGAGAATGGACCTCCACCCTTCTCTGCCACACAGTCCCTCAGGCAGTGCTTCTCCTTCCAGGGTTCCAGTATAGTTGGCCCATAATCTCAATGCTAGAACTCTCAGGACTCATAACTGTGAAAAAAACAGGATACAGGCCAACGCATCTTAGACATGCATGCCTCAAGTCATGCCTGGACCACACTAGTGACCCCTACAACCAACAGTATCATGGCTAGTCTTTGGCAGTTCCTTTCCCTTTTCCAAGGCAAAAATGTAGGTGAGGATGGATCATTGAAATGAGTAAGTGAGTGAACCCATGCGAGAAGGAAAGATTGGAATGAATGAATAAGTGAAGGAGCGAACGAGCCAAAAATCGACCCCCCAATCATACCAGGGATGGGTTTAAGTATTTTTGTGGGGAATAAAGAACCTCCTGGCCTTCCCCAAGAATCTCACATAATCGATCCCCTCCCTTAGACAAAAAGGGTAATTAAAATAGGAATAAACATTTAGCCCCTCAAGCCCCCTCTCTTGTGGAACCATAGCCCCCTTATAACTCTAGTCCTTGTCCGTCTAGTAGCCAACGATGTGTTTATTATTAATAATGATCAAAACATTACATTTCTTGGGAACATTGGCCCTTTAATAATTGTTTGGGCACTCTAGCATCTCAATATTGTAACAATATATTATTTAAAATGGGGGTTTGAAACCCGAGGTGTTACATCCCCTCCCCCTTATTTTGGTATTGTCCTTAGTGAATATACAAAATAGAGATCAAAATCTCAAAATTTATTCAAAAATTTGCAGGTAGTCTGCCCGCATGGCATCTTCATGCTCCCAGGTAGCATCTTCAACACCGTAGCAGGTCCACTGAACTTTTACCAGCTCTATAACTTGATTCTGGAGCATTTTGACCTTTTTGTCCAATACCCACACTGGATGAACCTGAAAGTCCCCCTCTGTCTCTACCTAAATCAGATGCCAATCAATAACATGGTTAGGATCATGTAAACATTTCTTTAGTAAAGAGACATGAAATACATTTTTCACATTCATGAAAGCAGGCAATGTAAGCATGTATGCAGCTGGCCCTATTCTGTCCAATATTTTAAATGGACCATAGAATCTGGCTGCGAGTTTTGTATAACTACCCAATTTCAAAGAGATTTTCTTGGGATTCACTTTCAAAAGTACATGCTCCCCTATTTTAAATTCTCTAGTTGTCCTGTTCTTATCTACATAAACTTTATGTTTGTCCTAAGCTATCTTCAAATTCTGTTTGATCTCAACCATCTGGTCTTCCATATCCTTGAGCAACTACGGCCCAAGTACCACTCTATCTGCTGGGTTGTCCCAGCTCACTGGAGTATCGCATTTCCTACCTTACAAGGATTCAAATGGGCTCATTCTCAATGAATCTTGATACCCATTATTATGTGCAAAATCAACCAAGTGTGAGTAATCTTCCCACTTAGATGGCTTATCCATCACATACATTCTCAACATATCTTCAATTACTTAGTTGAGCCTCTATGTTTTCCCATGTAACTATGCATGGTATGTCATGCTAAAGTTTAGATTTGTTACAAACCCTTTAAACAATCCCCTCCAGAAATTGGAGGTAAACTTTGTATCTCTGTCTGAGACAATTGTCCTAGGTATCCCATGCAACCTAGCAATTTCCTTCATGAAAATTTATGAAATATTAGCCGTTGTATGTGTTGTTTTTACAGGAACAAAATGAGCAGCCTTTGTTAACTTGTCAACCACCACCATGATTGAATCGTGTTGCCTTGTTGTCCTGGGTAATTTAGTTATGAAATCCATGGTTATCACCTCCCACTTCTTCTCTGGGATTGGCAATGGTTGCATCGAATCCGTTGGGTGCCTATGCTCAACCTTCACCTTCTGACATTCCATACATCGAGTGATGTAATCAGAAACACCCTTCTTCATTCCTGGCCAAAAGAATTGTCTTCTTACATTTGTAATTGTTTTCTGGTAACCAGGGTGCCCAGCATAAGGAACATCATGCATTTCGTTCAGTACCAAATTCCTCAGTTCTCCATAACTAGGAACATAGATTCTATTCTTATGCATGAGTAATCCATCTTCCTTTATCTCATAGTCCTTTATTTTCTATTGTACATCTCCTTGTTGTAGGATTTCCTTTACCTGTAGGTAATGTTTATCTGTAACAAGACCATCTAAAATTCTGCTCTTTAATTTTAACTGATGCATACTGACAACAGTAGCATGCATGAGATGCACTCTTCTACTAAGTGCATCGGCACATTTATTCTCCTTTCCCTTGATATGCTTGATATCGAAGTCATATTCACTTAAAAAATTCCATCCATCTTATTTTCTCGGCATTCAAGGTCAGTTGTTCAAAAAGATACTCCAGGCCAATGTGGTCTATCCTTAATTCAAATTTCTTCCACATGAGATAATGCCTCTACATCCTCAAGGCGTGGACAATGGTAGCAAGTTCCAAGTCATGTGTGGCATAGTTCCTCTCATGTTCCTTAAGATTTCTGGATCATAACCAATGAAATGTCCATTTTGCGTGAGGACTCCCCCAAGTCCTTCCTTACATGTGTCTGTACATACCACAAAACTTTCATTTGGGTCAACAATCTTTAACATAGGTGCACTAGTAAGTAATTCCTTCAATAGATTAAAATTATTTTCACACTTGGACATCCATTCAAATTTAGTTCCACTCTTTTGCAAAGAAGTGATGGGATGAGCAATATTAGAGAACCCTACTATGAACCTTTTGTAGTAATTGTCTAATCCCATAAAAGATCTGACTTCTACCACATTTCTGGGTGTTGGCCATCCTCTAATGGCTTCAATATTTTTTGGATCTACTGTTATGCCCTGCTCTGAAATAATGTGTCCCAAGTAATGGATCTTCTTTTGATAAAAAGAACACTTACTCAACTTGGCATACAACTAATGTTCTCTCAGCACTTGCAATACCAGTCTTAAGTGATGTTCATGCTCATGTTTAGACTTAGAATAGATAAGTATGTCATCCAAGAATACTATGACAAACCTATCCAAATAATTTTTGAATATTCCATTCATTAAGCACATAAAGACCACTGGTGCATTGGTCAGTCCAAATGGCACCACTACAAATTCATAATGCCCATACCTGGTTCTAAAAGTTGTCTTAGGAATGTCTTCTTGCTTGATTCTTACCTGATGGTATCCTGACCTCAGGTCAATCTTTGAAAATATATTTTCTCCCCTTAGCTGATCAAAGAGATCATCAATTATGGGTAGAGGATACTTGTTCTTTATGGTACACTTGTTCAGTTGTCGAAAGTCAATACACAGCCTCAAGGTTCCATCCTTATTTTTGACAAAAAGTACTAGTGCTCCCCAAGGTGAAACACTTGGCCATATGTACCCTTTCTTCAACAATTCCTCCAACTACATTTGTAATTATTTTAACTCTGGTGTGCTCATTATGTATCGTGTTTTTGACACCGAGGCAGCTCCAGGCACTAAATCGATTGATAAATCTATCTCCCTTCTTGGTGGAAACCCTGGTATTTCTTGGAATACATCCTCAAATTCTTGTAGTACCGAGAAATCTTCAAGGCTTGGCCCCTTTATATCAACTAGCTCTTCCACATGAGTTGCATACATTTGACATCCTTTTCTAAAACACCCTTTCAGTTGTAAGGCTGAAATCTCCCTTATAGAGATGGGTATTGGAACTCTTTTCACAGTGTTATGATTTCCATCTTCACCACGACAGGTAAATGTCTTGCTATGAAAATCTAGGATAGCATGATGCTTGTCCAACCAATACATTCCAATCAGAATATCATAAGACCCCAATGGTGTGATATTTATATCAATACTAGTATTCACGCCATTAAGACTTATGGAACAACTTCTAACCATATCATGGATTCTCCTTTTGGTTCCAGTGGCTAACTGAACCAAACTTGATTTTACAAGCTTACTTTAAACCAAATGTAATCTATCCACTATTTTAGGATCAATGTAATAGTGACTTGCTCTTGAATCAATTAAAATGGCAACAGGTTGAATTATGATCTTACTTTCCACCTCGATCATATTACACTAGTACTCTACTTGTCGATCATCTAAAGCTGCATAGATTCTTCCCATATCTTCGTCTATTGTAGCCTCTTTTGGATGTTGTGCACAGTCTTCACTCTGTCTTTTCTATGTGGGCAATCCTTGTACAGGTGATCTTCCTTGCATCGCTAACATTGGATTGGTGGTCTTCCCCTTTTTCTCCAGGAATCTTCTTTCTTGGATTCCCCTTTAGCATAATGATGTTGACAATTTCTATTAGGCTCATTCCTATTGAAGGGAGGTTTAAATACATTCCTCCTCTGATCAAACTTCTCATTCTTCTTGTCCTTCCAAGATTTCTGCAGAGATTATATTCCCTGGCCTTTCTCATACATGTATTTATCCTTCCTGATGGCTTCAATCAAGGTCTTGGGCTCATCATACTTGATCTTTTCCTTATAAAAGGTTGGCAGTCCACTTAGAAATCTATGTATTTTCACTTTCTCATCACCAATGAACCTGACATACTTTAACAATCCCAAGAACTTCTTCTCGTACTCTATCATAGTCATGCTTCTTAACCCAAGTTCAAAGAACTCCTACATTTTCTTGTCATAGAAATTCTCTAAGAGGTACTTCTTCTGGAAGTACTTCTTGAACTGTTTCCAAGTGATCCTACTTTCATTAATATGTTCCACTTTCTTCAGTTGGTCCCACCACATTGCAGATTTCCCGTGTAAATGGTAGGTGGAAATCCTGTCTTCCAGGTTTGATGAATAGTTATGCAACTGAAAATCTATCTGGAGTCCAAGAAACCATGCCTCGACATCATCTTCCCTTTCTCTTTCACCATCAAAGGAAGGTGGCTTGAGCTTCCTCAACTCTCCTTGCAAATTGTCTACCTCGTGTTTCCTTCTTTGGTGTCTAACAGGAGACACCTCTAGACTGCTTAAGGAATATTCAGATGCACAAAAATTTATTGTCGAGTAAGGAGGTGAGTGGTGTCTATGATATCGGCTAGCACTTCTGGAATAATCATCTCTTCCACGATCATCTCTTCTTTCATGAAACCTGCCTTCTTCCTCTTGTCTTGAGTTTGATCCCTTCTTCGTTTGCCTCTGCAACTAATTTAAGCTCTGCAACACTCGAGCATTTATCTGACTTTTCTCTCTAATCAGTCTCTCATTGTCTTCTTTGTAGCTCTGCACTTCTATCTTCAAGCTTCTTATAGTTTCTATTAACATTTCATGTGTCTATTGGACTCTATCTTTGCATTACCAACTCTGGTATTATGGCCTTCGACCTCCTTATCATGATTGGAGGCTCCCTCACCTTCTTCCATTTCCTCAATACGCATCCTGAGTTGATGTTTTTAAACCCCTTAATTCTACAAAATGTGCAAGTGACCGTTTTGTTAGAATTAAGCATATGATAAGCAAAATCATCAACAATGCTACAGGTCCCTTTCTTCTTAATTCATGAAGAACATGTATATATCAATATGCACCATATAACACTTCCATGTTATCCCTTCACCAATACAGAATTTAATTATGCACAGGTGCTCCCGTCAAACCACTTCCCCAGGTGACCACAGCTTGAAACCGCGGTCCCATTTCCTCCTGGTGCTTTTTGTGTTAGAAATTACTATATCAGAGATTGTGCAGTTGAGAATTGATCTAGGGTTGATATCAACGGTCAACAGTAATTGTGGGCTGACAACGTGCCTGCTCTTTATCAGGCTCTCTGTCCCCATAATCTAAAAAGTGCTCGCCGACACCTCCTTTAAATAACATTCATTGATCCATTGTCCTAACGAGATCAACGGAATTGGAAAATAGCAGGCTACGAACTAGCACATCCGCTAATTTTTCCTCCTCTCCCCGCAATGGTTCCCCATCATCAATCTTTCACTCCCAAATCGCCAGCTATCCACGAGTCCTACTTCCTTAGCACCCTATCCCCATATCACACCAACATGCACTAGATCCTTCCTTGCCTATGACCTTGGGTTGTGACCCATGGCTTACCCTCATGGTGCTTCGCAACTTCAGAACCCTCAGCCAAGACTAGATCAATGGTCATCATCCTCATTCATGATCAATGATCGAAATCCACTTAGGGATTCCGCGCTTCAGGAGTTTGGCGCTTTCCACCCCGATTTTCTCCTGGATTACTCTGTACCCAAAGCTTTGGATCAGGCTCCACACGTCCACCTCAAATCAATGGCTCTAGTCTACTTTGGGACCTCATCCCTTTGGGAGTCTCAACTTTTCCCACTAGCTTCCTCTCGAGACGCTTCCACCCGAAGTTCAAGATCTGTCGACATGTTTCCTCTCACAGATCAGTGGCTATGAAACGCTTTGGTTCTTCGGGCTTTGGAAGTTTCAAACTTTTCGCCTTCACATTTTCCCGAAGTGCTTTCACCTGAAGTCAACGATCCTTCAATGCACATTATATTCTCCTTCTTGGAGTGCCCAATATCCAGATTGCTCAACCTGTCGCCACATGGCGAAATACTAGAAGCGGACACATGGGCTAATCAGGTGGGTGACATGTGTCACGTTCTAACTGACATTTCAAGCATCCACATGATCAAAAGTTACTGACATGTGGCACACATCCCATGTTCCCACGTCATCCTAGGTGACATCCGCAAGCCACATCACCTCAGAAATTTCGGGGTCCACATCACCTCTAGGTGACGTCATCATGCCCCACCCCTTCGACTCTTCGAGCTTCAGGAGTTTCCACACTAGCACACTTCCAATTATCCTGAACAATGAATTCCTGAACTGGCCAATCTGTTGCCATGTGTCTCCCTTATCAAACGGTCTATATTAACCCTGGACTTCGGGACTTCGGAAGCTACCATTGCGTGGATCAACGGTTCTTGTTGATTGGAGATCGATGGTCCTCCATTACTTCAGGACTTCGGGTAAATCTCAACCCTCGATTTTTTTTCAAAATTTGTTTATCTGAAGCTCACAATCTACCAATGCGTGTCACCCGTAGATCGATGACTACGATTTCTTCGAGCCTTCGGACTTTGAAAATCTCAACTCTTAACTTCTCCTCGCTCAATTTTTCCTGGAGCATTTTATCCGGAGCACACGATCGATTGACACGTGTCCTCCTACAGATCGACGGTCCCTAGCTACTTAGGCTATTCAGAGTTTCGATGTTTGATCACTAACATGTCACATCACTTAATGCCTTTCAATTTGCGGTGGCACGCATCAGTGGTTTGGATTAACCTACCTTTCGCCCTGTAATTCTCCTGACACTGACACGTAACTCCTCACTGAAACCGTGGTTTGGATTGCGGGACCACCTTGAGGAATTATTTCCCTTGCAACTTGGTTCCCCGCAATGCCTCCTGGTCGTCGATATCTCTCTCCAATGAGATCCGATGGTTGTGACTTAACCCTTGCTTCCTTTTCATCGGGCGACCCTTGTTCACCTACCCTCTGATCCAATGATCCTGAATCTCTCCTGATCCCACAATGGCGATCACTCTTGAATTTGAAGTGGAAGGTCACGATCCTTCGAACCCCTTACAATGAATCTCTGACATTCTAACTCCTGGGTAGATTTTGCAATGCCATTCTTCCTAAGATTTTCAACTTCACGGTCAGAGTTCAATCTCAACCACGAGACTCTGACCAACAAACCCAGCCCATACCAGCCCAATGTTTCAACCATAAGCTCTAATACCAATTTTTAACATCCCCAGCCAACCACAGGTCGGGGTACGCTACCTTCAAGCCCACCCTTGGACTTCTTTCTCTTACCGATACCTTCTTTTCATAATAAGGAAACATAAAATAAAAGGCTTAACGATGTGCACAGTGATATCCAACAAGCATGCATAATCTAAGATTTAGTTAAACGATAAATAAAAATACACATCATAATACATTCATGTACAAATAATAATATCACAACAGAGAGAACTTAGCTTTATAAAAGATGACACCAACTGGTTGCAGACCAAGGGCATTCCACCCAACCATAGACACTACTGCTCCAAGTCTCAACAACAGTGCCACCCCCGAGCCAAGGCTATGGATCCACAAGGATTGTTCTAGAGTGTTACTTGGCTTCCCAAACCAATCAGCACTTAAGCTCTCACAGGTTTCTAAGTACTCACAACAATCCAAGTACCCAACTCTCTTCTACCCACCCTGCACCACCCAAGAGAATGGACCTCAATCCTTCTCTTCCATGCAATCCCTCAGGTAGTTTTTCTCCTTCCAGGGTTCCAGCACAACTGGTCCATAATCTCAATGTTGGAACTCTCAAGACTCACACCTATGAACAAAACAGGATACGGGCCAACACATCTCAAACATGCATGCCTCAAGTCATGGCTGGACCACACCAACGACCCCTATAGCCAACAGTATTGTGGCTAGTCTTTGACAGTTCATTTCCCTTTTCCAAGCCAAAAATGCAGGTGAGGATGGATCAATGAAATGAGTTAGTGAGTGAACCCATGCGGGATGGAAAGAATGGAATGAATGAAGAAGTGAAGGAGAGAACAAGCCAATAACCAACCCCCAAATCAAAACAGGGATGGGTTTAAGTATTTTCGTGGGGAATCAAGAACCTCATGGCCTTCCCCAAGAAGCTCACGTAATCGATCCCCTCCCTTAGACAAAAAGGGTAATTAAAATAGGAATAAACATTTATCCCCTCAAGCCCCCTCTCTTATGGAACCATAGCCCCCTATAGCTCTAGTTTGTGTCTGTCTAGCAACCAACGATGTGTTTATTATTAATAATGATCAAAACATTACATTTCTTGGGCACAGTGGCCTTTTAATAATTTTTTGGGCACTCTGTCCTCTCAGTATTGTAACAATACATTATTTAAAATGGGGTTTCGAAACCTAGGGTGTTACAACAGAGAAAAGGTGTGGGGCTAAGACCCAACCCTCGGTTCATACTACACCACATATGACCACTCATTAATTGTTGGCACGGGAACTCTCCAGCACATATCCCCCCAAGTCTTACACCATACGAGCTTTGCATATAACCAATGGCGCAAAATTTAACACACCAACGGTCATGTTTCCACGTGCCCAACCAAGTGTCACCACAAACACACGTGCGGGGATGTGTGCAATAGTTTAGCCATAGGGTGTCAGGTATGGCGCCTAGGGCCTGGACACCTAGGTAGCATGCGACCAACACCTCTTCCCAAGGGGGTGCTAATTGCGATAACCGTTCGACAATTTTACACGGATTGTGAGATGCGTGGTGTGCTGGTTTTTTGGTCCAGTAACGCTGCAGGAGCTGGGTTAGTGACAAACATGTGTGAATTGGAGAACCACAAATAGCAAACTTGAAGGGGGAATTTTCTAGGAAGATAACTTCTTCATTTTTTGGCCAAACCAAGTGCAGAAAGATCCTAGATAGTGATTTTTGGATGTTCTGGAGCCATTGGAGCCATCTATTTGGCATTTTGAGCATTGTAAAGCATTGTTTTTAGCACTTTGAGAAAATAATTAAAAATATCCATTGGAAGATGGACCAGGATATGTAGCCCAAGAGAGGGGTGAACTCCTTTTTCATTTGTTGTGTTATGTGTTTATTGATGGTTTTTATTTGTTGGTTATTATGTGAATCTTAAGTGTGAAAAATCTCTAGTTTATGCATTTTCAAATTGATCCTTTTTCCCAATCACACATAATTAACACTTACAAATATTTTAAAAGATACAAGTCTTCTTCATTTTTAGATCAACAAGGACACTCTAAACACATTCCATGTTGAATAATTTATCCCAATACTCCATTCTATCATAGTAGGGACCATAAACATTTAGGACCAACATTTATTTCCCCATATCCATTAATAATAAGGTTACCTCTAAGACCATAGGAAAGGCTCGGGAGTTAGATAGGTTATATGAAGACTTCTTCCATCTAGTTATATTCCCACTAGATCTCCAAATTATATCAACAATGTAACTAAACTCCCACCCAATCATAAATTTTGAGAGTTCCTAAATTACTTCCCCCCCCTCCATAATTATCTCCCAAAGGAGGATAGTAGAGGGGTTTGTTGTAGGGGCTAGTCAACTTTGTTGAATAGACCTGACGGTCGACTAAGAATTAGTCGGTCTACCGTCAATGTCATAAGTAGAGGTCAGTCGAATTATCTTTTATATCAATCGACCCAGGTAGTTAAGTAGTTACAACTGCCTAAAAGGAGTATAAATAGACAAGCACATGAAAGCTCAAGTAGCTTCATGTGAGAGGTTATATACAATTATGATGCATTGCTATATCATATAATAAAGTATTGTTCTTTAGGATCTCATGACTTGTGTATGTCTCTATCTATGCCTATGTGTGTGTATGTATCTTCTATGATGTCTATGTAAGGATCTAATGGTAAATCTCCCTGATTTTCCCTAGATTACAACATTGGTTCCATTTCTAGTAGTACTAGACTTGGGCATGTAGAAATTTACATAAATGCCAACTCTACAAGACATACATGAATAGTGGGAGCGCGAAATTGAGAACTACATCAAAAATTATACAAGAAGGAACAACCTCTCACTAGTAGAAGCACGGTCGCAATTCTTTTCAGAGACACACGAAAGATTCCTTGAAGCTATCCCAAAATCCCTGTTGCAACACATTAACAGATCGGGTAATGTGTAATCTGAAAACCGACGATAATTTAGGCCTAAATTTATCGAATGGAGGAATAACAAATCTACATGACTAGATCGAAAGAATTATTGAAGACTATATTTTAGAACAAGCCATTGAAGATCGAATGTCTCTCAATAAAATAAAAGAAAAATTTTACACTAGATTGCATGAAGGATTTTTTTTCACAGTTTTGACACTCCTTCATAAATTCCTCCTCAACAAGGGAGTCGGTGACATCGTCGAATACTGACCCAAACTAGGCACATCGTTACCAAAAAGTAATTTCCAAGAAAGAGACGAACAATGGGAAGTATTTATTGACGCAAAGTGAAAAGATACAAGAGAATCCTAGGACTATTTCTTGAAGAAATAAACATGACTAACGTTACCGACCTAGAGTAAGTTGGTTCGACAATGGGGGGTCAATCAAAATTGTGAAATGCCATAAATAAAGCATACATGAAGTAGTGCTTTCCAAACCTAAATTTTGTTGAGAGGGAAGCATGCACATAAGAAATCCACATATATCCAGAAACTAGAATGGGATAAAAGACAACATAAAAGAGAAGAACTTTGTAACCAGTGGTACAACCAAAAGTTGAATAGAAAAATGATCTGGAAGGGTCATCCTGATAGAGCATGTGAGTAGCCTGAGTCATAAATAGATCGACCAGAGATGGAAATAACAACAACCTTGACGACCCCCGACAGAAGTAGCGACGCATAGTTGAACATCCATCAACCGGACGACGAACCAGAAAGCATGGACTACTAAGAATCTAGATCAGCTATACATACTTCTCCCACATCGGAAACCAACCCACAGATAAGGGAATTTATCCAATAGAGACTTCAGATAGATGACCAATCCACAATATTATGGTACATAATGGATGATCATATAAACCTATGAGACACACTCATTGTCAAGCCATAAAAAAATGAAGTTAACAATATGCTTATCCAAATTAAGGATCTCGTCGACTCGACCCCCCTTCCAAATCTAATTTCAAAATAAGAAATTAATCATAGTCATGAAGCGACACACCCTTTGGAATGAAGGTTAGTCGAATATAAATATCAAATCTCTCAAATTGAAGAGGCATTCTCTATATTTAAGAAGAAATAGTTGTTTATCGATGATCTGAAATCGGTTCTTAGTAATTTACACCTTGAATTCGATTTTAACAATATCTTTTCTGACAATGCATGTGAATTATGTGAGTGCTGAAAAAACTTAAATAATGAAGAGAACTTGCAGAAAACAAAAAGAGGCAAACCATAAACAAACTGAACACCAAAAATTGATAACGAAGTTCAGTAAATTAGCCTACGTCTCCGGGCCTTTAGCTGTAGTGTGGGAGGCTTCTTTATTATTCCTCAATGCTCAAAAATCTGCTTCAAAATTACATCACTCAGTTCTATGAATGACTTAGTTGTACTCTTCTCTGTCTCAGGAACCCGATGCAACAAATGACACTCAAAAAGGCAGAGTAGAACTCCTTGAAGAAGCCTCACAAGCTTAGCTACTCTTCTAGCTTTGTTGCCTAAGATGGCTTTAGACTTCACAAATTCTCCTTGAATTTGTTTCCAAACTACCTTCTAATATGTTGTTCAATACCTCCTCGAATAGAGTCAAACAAGCCTCACTGAGATCCCCTCTCAAATGGGCTCAAACAATCCACGTACACAATGAGGACAGGCCAACAAGCCTTTCTTCTGAAAACTCCCTCTCCTCACTCTTGTTTCAAGAGTCACTTGTGACTTGTTTCAAAACTAAATAATGCTTGGTTTATATAGTAATTTAGTTGGGGGTCACATCCCAACTTCCTCCCAAAATATGGCCTCAAACTAGTCTCAAATCCTTCAAAATTGGGCAAAAATCCATTAAAATCAGCATAAAAATCATTAAAAATCCAATTCTAAAGTGGAAAACCCACTTTTGCACCCAAATTAGGTGCGCGCCCCCTATTCAACCGAGATCATGGTCATGCGTGCACCATGTGGCTGAGCACTGGCACTATATCCCCTGGTCTTCGCTCCTGGTCATGTGGGATGCTGCCATATGGCTAAGCACTGCCCGAACAACCACTCGTGCCCGCTTTGAACTGGCTCCTGGTCATGCGCCTTGGTCATTGGGCTAGCCCCACCCACTGGGTGTTATCCCTTAACTCCAGTGCATATCAACTTTAAAACAAATATACGCCACATGTTATAACAAGTAATAAAGTAGCTCAGGTGGATAGTGCATGAATGTTAGGTTGTTTCCAAGCCCGGACATCGGGGGTTCGATCCACCAAAAGTGAATTTTTTTTTGAATTGGCCTTCATTGGCCTTGTTTGGGGTGACAAGTGGCACCACAAGATTTGTCCACGTGTCGAGCCCCCATTGGCCCATACTGCCGATTCATCCAACACGGTCACCCTGCCAACTCCCCTGCACAGTCAGCACTGTATGCCATGTCAATACCACGTGTCTTTTTAAATCCACGAGTCATGTTGTCACTCACCCATGTGTCCTCATCTGAGCCTGCCATGTGTCATCCGTACATCCACATGTCAAATTTTTACTGGTCCAAATCGACCCCTAAAAATTCCAAATCTAACTGCCACGTGGCACACCCGGATGTTGCCAGTGTCCTATTGACGTCATCTGCCACCTGTCATGTTGACATACTGCTGACGTCAGTAGTACGGATTGTTGAATTGACTTTGACTTTTTGCATGTTTGACCTGAACTTCAGATCGCAATATCTTTCCCATACAGAGGCCATTTTTGAAACCAAATATATCGTTGGAATCAGTGCGATGAGAAGTACACAATGGTTTTGGTTTCATCCAAACCCTAGAGCTTCAAATTTTCAGCGTTTTTGGATCCATTTGGATCCATTTGGATCACACCTCCCCACTAAGACCTTTTGGTCCTCCAAAATGTTATTACATCAATCGACTAAAATAAACAATAAATAGTCTAGACTCAACAAAACATTAACTAGACTCAGTAAGTGATTTCATAGATCAAATCACTTTTATTACATCAAGTAGACTAGACATTGACTCGATGAAATATTTGCATATGTGGCATAAAATCTACCCAGTTCCAAGAAAATGACCCATCTCTTATCGATGGAGATTCTCGGTCGTTCTTTTGCTCTTCTACAACATCCTTCTTTTTCTTTAGCACTTCAGGATTTTTGGAGCGTCTCAACTCTAGATGCAGCTTCCAACAACTATCTTCACAATGCCCATTCCTTTGACAATGTGAGCAATAATTTTGTGCTGGGACGTATTTAATGAAGCCTTTCCTGGACTGAGCTAAATCCCCATTGGATTTTCCCGACTCTTGTCTTGGTTGTGCTGGATTTGCATGCAGATTCTTCTTGACCTGTAGTGTTGCATCATCCTATCTTGGTGTACTCCTTGTCACCATGAGCTTCTTTCTATATACCTTTTTCTTCCAGCATACTGCAACACAATGGTTATGACTGCTACAAAATGTACATGGAATTATTCTTTTTACAAGTTCCATGACCCTAGCATGTTCGTCATTAAAGGTAGGTGAAGGAGATTTATACCTTTCAACCTTTTTACCATTCTTTTGCGACTCATTGTTCCCGTCACTGCTTGCTTGAGCTTCTTGCTTGCATTTATGAGTTCAAATCCATGCCGGTTTCAGTTCTCGATACCAATCCCAACAATGGTCAACATTGTGTCCGAACTTCTGACAATGTGTACAACAAACCACTGGATTGTTGTCATCAGTAGACTCTTCTGTGTATCCCAATCCTTCATGGAGTGGTCGTTCTTGCACCTCAATAGGCTTAGCTCTACCTTGGCCATGCTTTCCAAGACCTTGTCCTTTCATGTAGCCGAACTTGGATAGAATCTTCATATCAATTCCTTTGGTATGATTTTCAAAAGTGGAAATCTTGTGATCAGCTGACTCCAATTCCTGATTAGCTACAGGAGAAGCTGGAGTATACTGAGTACTTTATGTTGGCGAGGAAAATATGCCCATGGCCTCTCCTACTGACTTCTCCTCAATTGGAGTAGAGGGAGTATATGAATCCTCCTCATCTGATTTCCCATGGAATGGATGAATTTCATCATCCTTGACAGGACTCAGACTCCTAACTGAAGGACTTCTTCCAACTGGTCTTTCTTCTGTTGATAACACCAATGTTCACAGCCTTTCCCTGTCTTCTTCAAGGATTTGTACCAATATTCTCAGCTCGACATTTTCTCACTAAATCTGTTGATTGATCTCCTCCATTTCCTGGATTCTATCTCTCTTCAAGATTTTCCCCATGCTTATTCACAATTTCTGCAATATAGTCAGCCTGCTCTGATACCACTTGATCTGAAATTGATGCTTAGTAATTTACACATTGACTTCAATATTAACAATATCTTTTCCGACAATGCATGTGAATTATATGAGCGGTAAAAAAAATTAAACAGTGAAGAGAACTTGCATAAAACATAAAGAGGCAATCCATAAACAGATTGAACACTAGAAATTGATAACAAAATTCAACAAATTTGCCTACGTCTATGGACCTTTAGCGGCAGTGTGGGAGGATTCTTTATTATTCCTCAATGCTCAAAAATATGCTTCGAAATTACATCACTCAGTTCTTTGACTGACTCAGTAGTACTCTGCTCTGTATCAGGAACCCGATGCAATAGACGATACTTAAAAAGGCGACATACAACTCCTGGAATAAGCCTCACAAGCTCAACTATTCTTATGGCTTCGCTGCCTAAGATGGGTTTATCCTTCACAAATTCTCCTTGAATTTGTTGCCAAACTTCCTTCTGATCTGTTGTTCAAGGCCTCCTCGAACAGACTCAAACAAGCCTCACCAAGATCCCCTCTTAAATGGGCTCAAACAAGCCACTTACACAATGAGGACAGGCCAAAAAGCATTTCTTCTGAAAACTCCCTCTCCTCACTCTTTCTTCAAGAGTCACTTGTGACTTGTTTCAAAACTACATAATTCTTTTTTTATATCGTATTTTATTTGAGGGTCACATCCCAACTTCCTCCCAAAATTTGGCCTCAAATTGGGCTCAAATCCTCTAAAATTGGGAAAAAATCCATTAAAATCAGCATAAAAATCATTAAAAATCCAATTCTAAAGTGGAAAGCCTACTTTTGCACCCAAAATAGGCGTGTTCCCCCTATTCAACTGAGCTCTTGGTCATATGGGCGCCATGTGGCAGAGTGTTGGCTCTATATCCCCTGGTCTTCGCTCATGTTCATGTGGGATGTTGCCATATGGTCGAGTACTAAGCTTGAACAACCACCTGTGCCCCCTTTGAACTGGCTCCTGGTCATGCACCTTGGTCGACAAGCTATCCCTATCGACCAAGCTCTATCCCTTAACTCCGGTGCATATCAAATTTAAAACAAATATATGCCACATGTTATAACAATTAACAAAGTAGCATGGGTGGCTAGCACGTGGATGTTAGGTCATTTCCAAGCCCGAAGTTCGGGCATTCGATCCGTCGAAAGTGAAAAAGAAAAATTACTTAGTTTTCATTGGCCATATCCAGGGTGACACATGGCACCACATCATTTGGCCACGCATCGAGCCCCCATTGGCCCGTACTATTGAGTCATCCGACACAATCACCCTGCCAACTCACCTGCACAGTCAACATAGTATGCCATGTCATTGCCACATGCCTTTCATACAACCGCGTGTCATGTTTTCACTGGCCCACGTCATGATCGTACATCCATGTGTCCTCATCTAATCCTGCCACGTGTCATCCATACAACCATGTGTCAACTTTTTACTGGTCCAAATTGACCCCTGAAAATGCCAAATATGACTTCCATGTGGCATGCCTTGATGATGACACCTGTCCTACTGCAATAATAATGAAATCATGTTGACCCCATCTACCACCTTCCATCCTGATGTATTGTTGACGTTTGCAATACGAACTGTTGACTTGACTTTGACTTTTTGCCTTTCTGACCTAAACTTCAGATCGTGATATCTTTCGCATACGAAGTCCATTTTCGAAACCAAATATACCATCGGAATCAGCACGACGAGCACTATGCAATGGTGTTGTTTTCATCCACATATGAGAACTTCTAATTTTCGGCCTTTTTGGATCCATTTGGATCACTTGAGTACCATCCAATAAAGGAGGCAAACAAAAAACTAACAGGGGATTCGACATCTCAGTCGAAAGTTGGGGTAGTTCATATACCAACAAAACCGAGCATTCTTAACAAGAAAGTCATAATGGGATTTAACCACATCCGAATTTATGAAGGAGAGGAGGACCCAAAACACCATTGATTCGTGTGTGAAAAATTCTAGGTGGTATACCTATGTGACTACTGTCTTGTATGCTTTTATTTGCAATGGTCAAGATGCCTAGGATGACCTGCAATAGTTGGTTGATTGGTTCCTATAGACACAAGTGTTTTTCACCTATGATAGGTGGAGGATATTATTCATTTTGCAAAACTTCCAGGATGGATATGGCTTTGGTCTCTTTCTTGTATTTGGAAACTATGTCTATTGTTGGATGGTATGTGGACAATGGAGCTTCAAGACATATGACAAGTCTTTATTCGGCAGGACTTATGAGCAATAGGGAAGCATGAGTGTGGAGCTTGGTGATGATACCACTTATCATGTGACAAGATTTGGCTCTATTTCTTTCTAGACACATTCAAGTGATGTTCTTGAGTTGAGTAATGTTTTACTTGTTCCTAGGTTGAAGAAAAATATTCTTTCAATGTCTCATATGAAATGTGTATAATGGGTAGTTTCTTTTGAGGTACAAAAGTGAACCATCAATGATTGTAGTCTAGCTAGTATGAGGAATTTGTCTAGAAGGGCGAGAGAGAGTGTCATTTACAATTTACTTATTGATCCAGTAGCATCTGTACATTCTAGTGAGAGGATAAAGAATTCTTCTAGCTCTGAGAAAGGCATATGTAGAGCATGCATGGTGTGATTCCATGGAGACAGGTTTAAAACCTATCATGGATGCTATGATAACATCTTGTATTGATGGATACAATGATACTTCTATAGATTTTAGTATTAATATTTTAGCACAGTGGGAGATTGTGGTGAGCAAAGATGTGATATTTGATGAGGACATGAGGTCTTTCAGTTCACAGGATTCTCCTTCATTAATTGAGGAGAATGTGGAGGTTGTTTCTCTAGAGATTGATTCAGATATTTGATATGACTTAGATGTAGATGGAAATGTGGTGATTTTGGACATGCCCTCACCTTCTAAACCAACACATAGGAGTCCAAGATGGCTTACCCACACATTGCAGGAGGCTTGAGAGCATATAGGAGCACCTATATCTTTAGTGAGGGTGAGTATACCTCCTAGTAGATACGCTAGTCATTTTGTATTGGTTTGTTCCATCCATGTGCCTTCTAGTTGTCCAGAGCAAGAGAGTTGTGATACCTTGATGGAGGATGATGTTGATTCCAAGTTTGAAACTAATGGGATTAATGTAGAGTATAGTGACATGGTTGTTGGATTCTCTCATATAGAGGGAGTTTCTTATATATTATCTTGGACAAAGGGAGTTGACCATGATTTTACTTTGCTTTAGGATTATATCAAGATGAGATAGTTGAATAAGTTCATATTGTTTCAGTTTCCAAAGGATTTGAGGTGCATAAGAGGGTTTCTCTTGTTCATGGGTTTTTGATGGCCTTGCATAGGTTGTTACCTTTGCCATGAGCTCGGTATTCCAAGATTGAGGAGTTAACTTGTGCATATTTCTATATTTGTGACTTTGATAGATGTGATCCACTTGTTTTGATATTGTATGGAGATATGATTACTTTAAAAGATATCCTAGATAGCTCATCATGTGGTGTCCGCTAATGTTGGTTGATGATGTTGACTTGGAGGATTTTGGAGTTTGGCATGTTTCTTTTGTTCCAAGGTTATGTTCATTTGTTTTCACAAGTGGTATGTATTTTTTAAAGGGTCGATATGCTATGATAACATGGGTGATAGTTTCATTATATGAGACAATGGTTTATTCAAGGATTGCAACATGTATAGATTTACATGTAATATATTGGGTGGAGTTACAAAGGGAGTGTAATAATCCAAATGCTTACAAATATCATAAAATAACAGAAGTATACACCATGTACAGAATGTGAGTGTGGAGCACAACTCCAAGATAGATAAGTTACACAATAACTCCTTAAATAATAGGGGGACATCCTCCAAATAACCAAATACCATTCATACTTCACAATTTTACATGTCACAATAATGAATACATGATCTCTTATATATAGTTGTTCACACTTGTACAAATGATGTCACAATAATGAATACACGATCTCCTATATATAGTTGTTCACACTTGCACATGAGGACCCTTTACTACTAGTCTGACCCTATTACATATATATTTACACGTTACATGTACATTTAGGCCCATATATGTCTCCCCTTGGGGTCATATCATATACATTTAGCCATATATATTTCCCCCCTTGGGTCATAACATAGTACCCTCTTTAACAAAGATTTGTCCTCAAAGCTTTGCAATTAAAGGCTTCACATGTGATGAAACCAAGTAATATGATTTTCTTATGTTCATGCTTTCTTCTTTCCATTGTTGATGATCTAACCATCCAAAATCAATTATTTTCGGTCTTAATCCTTGGTGTCTAGTTGTTGCATATTTTCTTTCCTTTGATTCCATGTATTTTTGTTGTAGCTTCTCCAATTTGTGGGGGTTGTTGGTCTTTGATAATAGCTTGTTGAAGAGTAGTTTGGTGATGCCTTGTTCCATGACTATTGACAAGTATTCCATCTTCTTCCTTCATAATGTTGATATCATCCTTCTTGTACTCCTTGAAATGTTTCTTGGTAATGAGGGTGTCGATATGGTTTCACATTCGACAGTCTTCCTTCACTCTGCACATGCATTTCATCTATGTTATTTTCAGAGACAATGGCATCCTCGATCATCTTTGCTTGGTCTTTGATTACTCTAGCCTTAGAGATAATATCATCATATTTGGCATGTACATCCTCTAGATGGACTTCAACTTCTTCAAGTATCTTCTGGTAACCTTCTTGAATATTGTCTTGTTTCTCCTTTTGAAGTTGCAATGTCACCCCTTTTATCAAATTTTGACATCCTTCTTCAATTATGGATTGCATTTCTGATTTTACCTCATCGGTATTTAGGGATTCTTCAACCTTCTTGCAAATTTCCTTTTCAAGTCTTTTGGTAGATTCTTCATCCAAGATCCTTTCTTTTTCTTGATTTTGAAAATGCTTATTTTATTCTTTCAATCTCTTGACCTCATCCAATAGTTTTTTATTATGGTTTTGTAGTCTACATATATATTCATATTTCTTTTTCAAATCTTCCCTTGACTCATCATTTTCCCACTTTGATTTACTATTATTTTCTTTCTTTAAGTTCTTAACCTCCTTAATGAGTGATTCATTAAGGGATTGCAACTTGGAAAACTCATCATTTTTCTTCGTAATACATTTTATTATCTTGTAATTATCCTTTTGCAATTTAGACTAATTTTATTTCAAATCCTTTAATTCCACTTGAATTTTATGCATCTCCTGCATTTTTTTATTATCATTGATCCATTTATTTGAGAACAATTCTTCAAATACTTCCCATGTGGTGCATCTTTTAGTACCTTCGTCAAAGATATACCACCAATTACCAACTTCACCATACAAACAAATACTTTCCCCAAAAGGAGTCTTGCAAAGTTTCTTAATCATTCTCAACCATTACCCAGGATTGATTTCGTCATTGTCTTCATCTCCATTAAAGTTAGTTATTGTCATCGATTCTTAATTGAGGTCTAACCCCAATACTTAACTTCCAACCTTAGTATATTAAGGATAAATGTCTAAAATAGTTATAATACTTGTTCCAAGATGTTCTTCTATGTTTTATATTTCCAATGGATTTTGAATCAGCTCAATCAAACATTCCAATCAAAAGTTATGATAGTTTTAAGTGAACATACCTTTGAAACCATGATTTATAGTCTGTCCTCCTAGACGACCTTCCTTCTAATGTATCTCTGCAATTTTGACCCTTTTGAGTCTAAAATTTCGACCTTTACTACTTTGAAATTACTACTTTGCAATGCCATGGGTCTGACCAAAATTGGATGTTCCAAGTGGAAGTTATGGTAACTTCCCCACACCTTGCTGATTTTTGGCCTTTCCAAGAGAGTGAACTTGTACAGATTTCCCCACACAAAATAATTGATATACAATTTGGAAAATTGTACCAAAACTACTATGCACTGTCCACGGTCCAATGCAAGTGGTCTCACTCAATTTGGATCATCGTTGAAGAAGATATGACTATTTTACCCGGAACACATATTTGAGACTAGTTAATAGGACTATTCATATACCATATCTTCCACATGGTGTATCTCCAAAAGTACGACCCAGGAGTTGAAATTTGTACCACAGGTGCTATGATAATTCTTCTCAAAATCCTCCAGGTTTCACCTTCTGAAGTTGATCTAGATTATTTTCGGCATGAAATGAGATCAGAGATATAATAAAGAAATGTACAGAGATATCTCAGATATCCAATAATATAACAGAAATATATCAGAGATGAAACCATAAACACAAAGATACAATGATACTCAATTTCTATTAATGAGTGAAATGTACAAAACTGTAGAAATATAGAGTGAAGGACTCACTAGAATGGTGGAAACTTATCTCTAAGAAGAGATGTGATGACTACTCACATTCACAAGAATATGATTACAATGAGGCTCTAAAGGCCTTTTTAACATAAAGAAAATCTAAAACCCTAACCCCAAAATATGAAAATCCAAAAGGCTTGTGGGCCCCGATGGGGGTAGTTGATACGTCAACTTCCCAGGGGCGTAACTTTTGCATACGATCTCCATTTGGGGTGCTCGATACATTGTTGGAAAGGTCTAACCAAGAAGAACATTTTTTTACTCACCCAGAACAATTCTCTTGGCAGTTTCCTTGGCCTCAAATCCCCAAAAAATGTCGTTTAGGGCCTCAAAATGACCCCATAATTTTGGGACACGAAAAACTACTAAAAAATTGCCAAGGTGGAAAACTATGTTCCTAGCTAGTCAAATAGGTGGGTGGCCACCGATATCCATCTAGATCAATCCTCCCCCCTTAGGAAGTAATGGTATCCATTGCGTTGATTTTCTAGGGTAGAGGGGGAAGCGTTTGCAAAATCTGAACCTTGGTGAGATACTTGCCTTGCTAGAGAAGTTGTGTTGCTTGGTTTGTGGGATGTTGTTGAGAACCTGATGAGATGATTGTGTGCATAAGGAATCTTTAGAATTTTATTCAATCTTTTCGACTTGATTATGTTGGATAGAAGGTTCTTGGACTAAGGCTGTAGTGGTTGCAGTTTCCTCCTGTTCACCTTTTGAACAGATTGTGAAGAAGCTAAATTTTGTAGTATGATATACTACCTTGTGACACTGTTTAGGTGGGAGAGTAGTTGGAACTACCTCTAGTA
Organism: Picea sitchensis; assembly: GCA_010110895.2. Classification (NCBI taxonomy): domain Eukaryota; kingdom Viridiplantae; phylum Streptophyta; class Pinopsida; order Pinales; family Pinaceae; genus Picea; species Picea sitchensis. The sequence goes on along the minus strand of SNQJ01S0042940.1, from coordinate 33,968 downwards.
TCATGTATATATGACCCCCCAGAGTAACAATGACACTACGGGGTCATGACTCATAAATAACATGGCGCTTCCACATATATGGCTGGACCAAAAGAACATCAAAGACATAGTGGGGCAACATCACATAATACCTCATCCTTGAAGGGGTGGATGTTGTATGAAAATTGACACTTCTAGCTGAAACAAAGATCTCGTCCCTGGCGAAGCCACCCGATGTTGTATGGTTGTGGGTCTGGTGTTGTCGAAAATCCCAACTGCTTGACGACCTTTGTTGATATGAGGTTCTTTTGGCTTAATCTATCAACAATAAAATGCAGCGGGGTCCCCTTCACCCACATCTGTGAATGAAAAATGTGCTTCCCCTCTTTAGGATCTGTTGGTTCTTCTGGTTGAATTTTTGTGGTCATGACAGTAGCAGTGGGGTCTACATATATGATCTATCTTCTTCCATTATTTTCTGAATCAGATTATGAATCAAGGTTCAACTCCTTTTATTTGATCTCAGCCACCAATGATTTTTTTGAGCGACATTCGTCAGTGTTGTGCTAGGGTCTTTTGTGGAAATCACACCACTTTCCAGTGTCCTTCTTTGTCTTTTTGTTACCCTACTTGTCCTATGGCTTGGACTGGTTGTCGAATGGTTGTTTGTTAGGGTCATCTTTATCATGCTTTGGTTGTTGTGGATCTGCAAACCCAAAATCTCATTTGTTCTGGTGCTTAAATTTTTTCTCCATTTTGACAGCATATTGGTAAGCATCTCCCAGCTATGAGATGTCCAAAAACTCCATTTCAGTTTGGATGTACCTGTGTAGAACGATATTTCAGAAGCAAATGTCGCTCAGAATATTTGATACCCATCTTGGTGTGAAAGGTATGGAAGGTGTTGGTGAACTCTGACACTGCTTGGCCCCTCTCTTGACGTAGTGTGGTCCATATCATGCATTGGTCATCATAGTAACCAACAGGGTAATATTGTTCTTTGACTGCATCCACAAAAAAATCCCAAGTCGGCTCGACCCCATATATTCCATAATTCTCTATGGAACTTTGCTCCCATTAATTTTCCCACCAATGTTTGACATGGGGGAGAACCTTAAGGAATGCGAAGGTGATCTTTTCCCTGTCGAAGAAATTGTGAATAGAGAAATAACCTTCTAGCATATTTAACCATTTTTCTAGGGCATCTACATCTATCTGTCCTTCAAATACAGGAATATCAAAATTAACTTGTACCTTGAAAGTTGAGGTGCCTCCAAAGTGTTCTCTTGATGAAGACATTTCGGTTTTTATTGACAGGCATTGAAGGATGTGGGAAAAATTCTCCATCATTTCGTCCCTTTGTCGCGTTAGAGCTTGCTCAAGCAACAGATTAATAAAATCATCTACTCTATCATTTTTATTTTATTCCTCTGTGGAGGGTTTCATAGGTGTGTGAGAGTGATTTTCCTCAAGGGAGACAAGCTCGAGACCCAACTTTCTATACTCGGACCTCGTTAGGGACATGCGCTGAAAAAAAAAATGATCAAGAGCATCATGCTCTGATACCACTAATCTAGATTATTTTCGGCATGAAATGAGAGCGGAGATATAATAAATAAATGTACAGAGATATCTCATATATCCAATAATATAACATAAATATATCATAGATTCAACCATAAACACAGAGATACAGTAATACACAGTTTCTATTAACGAGCGAAATGTACAAAACTATAGAAATACAGAGTGAAAGACTCGTTAGAATGGTGGCATCTTATCTCTAAGAAGAGATGTGACGAGTACTCACATTTGCAAGAAGATGATTACAATGAGGTTATAAATGAATTTTTAACATAAAAAAAAATCCAAAACCCTAACCACGGAAGATTAAAATCCAAAAGGCTTGTGGACCCCGATGGGGGTAGTTGATACGTCAACTTCCCGGTGGTGTAACTGTTGGTTGTGGAGCCTGATTATCTTCCTGATGCAGAGCTCCTTTGCTTTCAGCCGTGTCTATACCCCATGAAGTATTTACACCCCAGAAGTATGTACACTCTTCGATGCGGGGGAGTGCAGAGGGGGGGTACCCCCTC